>KN551360.1:0-10483 GCA_000797555.1 Oesophagostomum dentatum | reverse complement strand
GGTATAGGATTGCTGGCCAGCTTTTCCTTTTCCTCATCGCTAAACTGCAAGCTCTTAGCTTGGAGGAATGCCAGTGCTCGAAGCACCTAAACGACAGGCTACAGAGGTGGATGAAGAGCGGTCACAGCACAGACAGGTTAGATGGCCGTGCCGGCGTCAATTATTTCTTAAACCACAGACGACATACTGTAGTAAGAACTGCCCCATTTAATGATGGCGGTATTGTTTACCGGCAGGGGTCAAAGATTAAACATGTAAATGGTCCTGCTTTACTAAATTATGATTTGCAGCTAACGTGAAGTTGCGTAAAGCCCATCCGACGCAAAAAGGATATGAATAACGTACTCTCTTTTTCGCGGACTAAGACCAGTGAGATGGGCGAGGCCAGGACAAGGACTATGCAAACTAATGAACGTTAGGCTGATTCTCGCTGTTCTAACCAGTTTGGACACACGTATGTACATCGCCTCGCCCATCTTATTGAATTTAGCCCTCGAAAAGACTGAAGCCATTCCTTGATTATGACACAACGCAAACTTTTAAGACCTACGTCAGATAGCTCTTCCGGCTTAACGTTATGGAAAAAGTGGCGAATTTCTGCGTCTTCAACAAACTCCATCCCGATAAAACCTAAATATTACATTTCTTTTCTTTTTTACATTTAGCGAAATGAGGCTAGCAAAGGTTACCTTTTAATTTATTTTCTCCAATAAATTGCTGACCAAAGTAGTAGTGAGGTAGTTTCGTCAATGACTTGTCAAAGCGTGAAAAAGCGCGATAGACGTCAACTTCACGATTGTGAAGCTAAAAATGAAAAATTAGACAATCAAGCAAGCAAATGTAGTACATGAAGGGTGTTAGAACAAGCGGTTAGTGATCATAAAGCATTTGTAGCACAATGTATACGCTAGAAAATTCCTGCTTCAGATTGCTATAACAAGAACGAGAAGGAAAATCGGCACCGCTGGGGCTGGAGAACTTTAGTTTCTTGGGACAGTAGAATTATTAGGTTGTCCAATAAATAATGCGCTTTTTGACACTATTTTAGAAATATCACAAAATTAACAAACAGAACTTTATCAATCGATATATTCTCCACAACAGTCAACAGCATTTCTCTATCGTCCAAGCAAAGAGTGAAGTCCATCATGAAAGAATGAAGCTGGTACCGATGAGAAGATGTTTCGATTACACGCATTACTTATGGGACAACCTAATAGTTTTTTGCAGCCAGCAAAATCTATGATGAAGTGCTCAAGTGACAGTCGAAAAGAGTTGAGGTGGGGTTATTAGGCGCATGAGGCTGGAGGATTTTAGTTTGATTCGCTAACTTTTCAAAAACCAAATTTCCCGAAATTTCCATGTTTTGCGTTTCGCTTTATGGGTTAATTCCAATATTTTGCCTTTCACCGCTAGATAGACAAAAGCAGACTATGACGCAATTGTGCATCAGCATAACGATTGGCTGGAAGACCCTGTACTCACTGGAGCACGGCCCGTCCATTAACTTCCGAATCAGTGCTGCAAAAATGCCGCAATGGTGAAGGAATTTTTTCTTTCAAAATTTTTTCTCTCTACACTCTTAACTTCCATCAATATTTCTAGCCTCATAATATTACGCACTGATGCCAAATGCAAAATGAAATTATTCATTCACAGAAGCCTATACAATCTTCTTTTGTGATATCTAAAACAAGCGTGTGTAGGTGCAGCAGTTTTCGGTAGACCAAATTAGAAAAAAAATTTTTTTCTGTGAAATACAAGTAGCTGTATAACGCCGAAATAAATTAATAAAATCTGTGTGCTTTCTTCATTTAAGTGGTACGTGAATTGTTGAAAGATACTTCCAATTTTACAGAAAATTGTCTGCTGAAACATTACCGCATTACATATTGGACAGCCGAATACATTACCATAGATCAAAACAAAATTGCGACTTGACAAACGTTCGTGAATCGCATCTGAACTAAAGAAATGTGGCACTATTTTCACAATACACATAGCTTGACATTTTCGGAAATATCCCTTTCTGTGAAACTTTGCGGGAGATTACCCGATTGTTGTCACGAAAACAGGTCACGTATATGAACTGTGGAAGGGCAGAATTTCAAAGGTGCCTCAAAACTTGTGCAGGGATGTTTCTTATACGCTACCCGCGAGCAGCGCCGTTACGGTGCACACTACAGGTAAGATTACAATGCAAGGACTGAGAAGATCGTACTTTCTAACATCACACTCTGACTCGGCTTGTCGAATAACACCACTATGATATTTCGCTTGAAAGAAATACTAAGGACTTCTGGGTACTGATGGTGAGAAAATGATAATAAACTTTTTAGAACATAATTTGCTAGTCTCTAAGAAACCAATTGCTCCAGCTACTTAAGTTAATAGTTGCTTAAGACAACATAAACACTAGAATAAGATTAGAATTATGTAAGGGGACGAAATATGAATTCCGCTTTATTCAGCGAAACTTTTATTTTTTGGGTTTTTAATGCGGTTTTAGTTGATCTAGTGTGTGTTCTTTTTTCCGTTTTTATCCGAAAATGCTGCTCTGAAGTTTTCGCTATTTAGCTGCAAATTTTGGATCAATTTACGAAGAAAGAGCAAGCCAGAAATCGGAAAATGGCCAATGGCCTGCTCATTTCCTCGACGGCCTAGAAACCTCTTGTTTCTTGAAAGTGTATGATGCAGAAAGCACCATTTATATCGGCATGACCTACTATTATTTATAGCACAATTACATTTTAATATTACAAAACGTTGCTAATAAATAACTTCAAACAAATAGATGAGAAATGAATTATCAAATCCCTGGCGCGTGCATCCTGGAGTCGTAACTCACTAACAATTCTGGCCTGTTCGTCGAACCCAGCAAATATTTCCTCAAGATCCATGCCTTCCCGCTCAGCCACTAATTCGCCATATTCGATGCCTTCCAAGAAGGATAGGACTTTTAGAACAAATCTGAAATTGTAGATCTTCAAAAGTTGTCGTTTTTTTTGTAGTTTGTGGCATAATGTACCGTACTTTCAAATAACTAAAATAAGTGCCTTTACCGTACTTCTGTGGTAGTTCTAGCGTCTCATCTTGGAAGTCTGCCTCTATCACACCGATACGAGACAGGAATCCCTGAAACAGTTCCATACAAAGAAAACTGTATATATGAAGCTGAAGGAAACAGCAGTTAAACTCTTTTTCTGTGGGCCTGTCATTTTTGGCGGAGCGCTTGTGCGGATAACCGGAAAAGGGACCTTGCAGAGATGGAGGTCATGGAACTGTGTTCTCCTAGGCCTATTTCTTTTAGATGGTTATAGCATGTGTGTGCGTTTCTTAATCCATCATTAGGAGATGTATCAGTTAAAAAATCTGTTCCTTACATCCATTCTATGCTGCGTGAGGATGCGTCGCGTTGTGGCTTGCAGCATCACTCGGAATTCCGTACATTAACAGTATCCCTTATTTGTGCATATTTTTAAAAATAATTTAGCCTTCATTTCCCAATATAAACCTGACAATGTCCTCTGTCACAAAAAATGATTCTATGCAACTGCGGTCCATTGTCCAGCATAAAATGGTTCCGTAGCGTAATGATGCCGATAATGCCAAGAGTAGTCGCGCCACCTGTAGACGCAAGCCAACTCGTCCGCGCATGGCTATCTGTGTGTGTTGTCATGCGGACGAGTTAGTGTGTACGCGGCAAGAAACACAACGACATCTGGGAACAATACGCTGCAGATCCTGAAAGATGTATAAACTCCGAAGAGGACCCACGTTTCCACTTCCAATCTGATAAGCGCTCTTCCTTGGACCAAAATGAACTTTGATCTTCTTTTCCTCTTCAATACATTGCTCGATATCCGTCCAACTGATGTGTGTTTGGAAGAGACCGGTACCAATAGAGGCTAATGTGTCACCCATAAATCTGGAAGGAGTTACAGTCCGTCGAAGAACTATTTACGACTATCGACGGGCGAGTCTTTCAGTCAAGAGTCAACTTTATAGAAAAGACAGCTCGACGAAAAGATGAGTAGCAGATGAACTGCTGAGAAGTCTTTTCCAAATAACTTAATAGTAAAACGAGGATGCTTACAGTTAGCCATCAGCTTGGAAGTCGCCTACCCTCTTTTTGGCCGGCTAGCAATAAAACCAGCGAGGTGGGCGAAGTCTGAACGTCGTACGTGTCCAAGCTGATGATTTGAAAAACCGCTGGGTTGAGGGAATTCTTGAAATTTAGAGACATAGGTGAAGAGGTGAAAAGCACCAAAAAAGTGGCTGATGCAAAGGAGTCAAAGCAACCTCCTCTGATTTGTTTGTGTTTGCATACAGCGGGAAATTTACACAGAGGATTTACATGTTTGCTGACAGCTGTATACATCAGTAATCAAGCTTTTGATAAGAGAAACCATGAGGGGAAAATTGCGTTCCGATTTAAAATCACCTTTAAATGAGGATGTACTACGAGTCCACGAGTAAGTAGCTCCGCATTTTTTACAACACTGAGACTGTAACAAGATATTAATGTGCAAATGCTATTAAAAATACTGCGAAAATCGGAAAATGTTTGTGTCCTGATGAAACTTCGAACTATTAATTTTCTTCGAGACATTTTCCCAAGATTCGGAGTACTCGTTCTCTTCCCCATGAAATTTGAGAAACCGATAATTCTGTGGAAAATATTATGGTTCAGGTGGAAAATCTTATAGGTACTGAAGCTTCATAAAGGCGCCTAAAGTGCATAAAATGCCATGGGATAAACTGTATGATGCAGAAGTGATCAGAGCAATGTTCAGCAACACCACTGACAATTTCCAGTCCAGTCAGGTTCGTAAATCCGACAATTGCACCAGACTTGGCACGCCCGAACGTTGAAATATGGCAGTTCGCTTCATAGAATTCGCCCCGAAATGCACTACAAGTGCGCTGTATAGATAGCAGCTATTGAAAACCAGCCAGTTATAACTGATACATAAGCTACCTGTCACCCATAACTGGCTTTGAATACGTGTTCTATGATTTGATCTGGCACTCAGTTAAACGGCTCTGCGATGGAAATCCTCCATTCTGGTGTAGGAAGCTATTATAACTAGGTAGAATTCATACCAGCTAGATACATCCTAGCGAATGACAAAAATTTTGGAGAAAAACGTGAGCTACTAGGAGAGAACGGCCGAACATGCGGTCGTTTACTGTCGTCTCCTTATCGCACTGTAGTTTAGTCTAATGACTCAAAATATCAACATTGACTGCAAAGCGTCCCAGAGATTCTGCGCATGTACTTTGATTTACAAGGATCACTTTGAAAGGCTTGGTCGAGCTATGATAAGAGCGTTCAGGGTAGGTAGACAAACAAATGAAGGATCGCTCTAGCCGTCACCTCTGTAGACTTGCTTATGGCAGTCTGGATGATCTGTAGCTTTTTTGCGAATAAAGAAAACACTCCTATTTACGGCGCCACTCAATTCTTGTGACTCGAGAATAAAATTATGCACAAGCGAGCTGCCCATACTACCGCTCAGTACTAGAATACTGCCTAATTCGTCAGAAATGGTTTTGCATTTTCTATACTGTGAATATCAGCCTTCTGTACGAAGACATGCAGAAGAGAAGAAAGAACGCTGAAATGTGATCTATTCTCACCGGCTGTAGCTACCTAAATGTCCTTAGACAATCTGACCTTAGCTGTCACCAATTAATCGCGTAGATAGTGCAGATATGCAGATAATCTAAATGTTTTTTTTGTAAAACTAAGAATTTCGCTTGCAGTTTGTCTTGCATAGAAGAAGAGCTCAGAAATGCATTGAATTGCTAACCGTATTTGTGTGCATATCAAGATAACCGGCTGGTCTCAGTTTGAATCAACTTCTCCGGAGTACTGAATTATGTGAGCATGGAACTCCTCAAGTAACCGCTCCCAATTTTCGCATCGAGCCTTTCCGCTCAAAGTTCTCATCAGGAGCCAGTAAAGATCCTCGCCTAAATGATATTTGAAACGATCTAGAGATAAGCAGCTAGCTATAGTTCATAAAAACGGAAAATACAGCCGGTCTCTGGAAAATTTCTTGTTTTATTTGCGGGTTTCAGGAGGATGAGTTTTTCTGCTTTCTGCACTTTAACTATATACAAGAAGACAAGGAGAGCTGTGGAGCTGTTGCCGCCGGTTATTTAGTGCGTCACATACCTAGTTCACTCTTAGGTCCGCGACTGATAAGGGTAAAAAGACGTTGGAGATGGAAAAAACTGCCAAAATCATCGCTTTTCTTTATAACTCTATTATAGCTTTGATATCTGCTCTACTTCTTATATCTGAAACAAGAGTTAGTGGTTACTTATTTACCTAGAAATCAACAAGTTTACCGAGGGTGAATTGATAGCTAAGAAGTATCGAAACGGTTCAGCTGCGTCAAAAGGACTCCTCGGCACTTCGTGACACTCGCCGTTTCGTAAAGCTTTCTTTGTCGTACTGTTCACTGTTGACTGTTAGCTCCACCCGTCCCCACTCCTACGAATAGACTATACATACAATTGTGCGAGAACTGAAGAATTAGAGGATGCATGACGTATTAGACTGAAACGAATATCTTGCAGGGCTCTACGATCATGTTGGTCAGACAGATAGCGAGAAATACAAATAGAAGGTGAACGACTGCGTAATGCATTTATGATTCAATTGTAGCTCCACTGGATGCAGATGATTTGGAAACTCACAAAAAAAACTGAACAGTGCTGTTTTTCTTATGTTGCGTTTAATCAGATACATGTTTTAAGATCATAGTTCACAAATGATCGAAATTTTCAAGAGAATTTATTCAGACGTTATTCAGACTCTCATAAATTTTTACGAACACTTCTATTCCGTTCGGCGAAAAACACAACATCCTCGAATAATGCCAGTACTTTCTCATGCACAACTCCTTCTGCAGCAGTCCTCTCTTCACTTGATAGTCTCTGCGTAGCAATCTGGAAAGAATTTCAAATAAAAAATATATTGATCCACTAACATTTTTCAATCCAAACCAATGTCCCGTTGCTTACGGGGGTTCCAATTTTTAAGAGCATCATCTTCCAATTTTATAGAGCATACCTTCATAATTGACTCGAAAATATCAGATAGTAATAAGCCAGCCAGCGGAAACATCCTGCGATAGGCTTCCTTCAGCTGAAATCACTGGTAATATTCTCATTAAAGGCAAAACTCAGGTAAAGATAGTGTGAGTCCTTAGCTCTATTGGCGTACCTGTTCTACTGTAAATGGAAGCTCTCCCTTGCTGTACTGCACTATATACTTATGGAATTCTTCAAGTAATCGCTCCCAGTTTTCTCGTCTATGCTTCCCGCTCAGAGTGCTGATGAACACTCGACAGAGATCTTCGGCTGCGCAGCCAAAATGAGCGTACTGAAAACATCAGTTTGAGCATTTGACAAATGTCCGCTGAAAATGGCTTTAGAGGCAGCTGCTTCAAGAATGATCTATGCCAGGTCCGACCAGGGAGCGAATGGATTTTTAAGAATGTTGTGGTCATATCGACGAGGAGGATTGACAGAGACATCACTGTTATTCAATCTTTCGTAGGCACCATTGTCACAGCAGAGGCACAGGCTAGTTAGTGCACAAGCACCAAGTAGCAGCAATGAGAGTTGATGACTGAATGCGGATCCCTGCAGGCTACTGCTTCTATCATTCATGAATGGCCTGCCCTAGCGCTTTTCACTTTTTTTCAGCCAAGTATAAGGCCTTTTCAGTCCTGAGGATTACACGATGACCTCACTTCACTACATAGTGAAGTGCGGTGATCATGTAATCCTCAGGACTGAAAAGGCATTATTATTTGAAAGAGAGAGAGATAGAAGGACAGATAATTAAACCTCGATCTTGAAATTTTACGAGAAGTGAAATTTCTCAATTTTCGTACTCTATGCACTCATTTTCACGGCCTAATCTTAAGCTCCCACCTTCCGTAAGTAAGCAAGTAAACGAACGCCATTCACTAGGGTCAGCAACACTTAAAGGCAGCATCCTCACTCAAAACGCTTCCTGAGTTCTCGATGAATTCTGAGAGAAGAACTTAGGAAATGGGTTTAGATTCAAATTTTCCGGCTCAAAAGTCGTTCCTGGCCGTAGAGATCGCTCAAGAAGACTCGTCGGCGATTTCGCGGAAGAGTTTTCCATTTCACTGCGCGCAGCATGCTGGAGTGGCACCTCAAGCGCGAGGACACTCTGTTCGTTCGCCGCAGGCGCCCTCCTCCCCACACGCGCGCTTGCGTGCGCACGACTTCAATCAGGTTTACTCCTTTGTAAACAAGCAAACTGCCTCAACCATATCTTTTCTAGAGAACCTAGCTCGGATTCTTCACGGCTATAAAAAGCAGATCCAAATATTCGGCCGGCTAAAACTTTCGACCACCAACGTTGACCGCGCTCATGCGACTGCGCGCGTTGGAAAATAGACGCCTGCGCCGAATGAACAAAGGGTAGAAGACTCGTGCAACTTCACTTACACCCAGTGGTTTTAGCACTTAAAGTAGTGTACAAAGCTATGTAGATGGACAACTCGTCTGTGACTTTGTGGAAGAATTGTCCATCTAATTAACTAAGGAACATTTTTGGCAGATTAAACTGAATAAAAAAAATCATTCTCACAACCACAGGAAGTAGTTTTGCATATTTCACATATCTGAACCTCTTGCAATTTGTTTTTGAGTTATATATCATAAAGTGGAGCAACTGTTTTCATTTATCTATTATTTATTCATACGATATTAGCCGTAGCAGTTTGTCATTAGCTGTGCTAAAAATGTACAGATAATAAAAGATAATGAAAAATATAATTTAAAGCGTCACTGATATTGGAACTGTAGGAGAGGTGAATGTGGAGTACATTTTCTGTAGGATGAAAACAGAAGTAGGAGTGAAAGTTTACGTCGTTTATCTAAAGCTATGTAGATACTCCAAAAAATTATGAAGTGTATAACTAACTGTATGCTTGAACAAAGTAAATATATAAAATCACCTGATGGTCAATTATTCTGCTAAATTTCACTCCATCGCCCCTTTTGCTCCACAGAATATTAGTCGACCAAAGATCACCATGAGCATAGACATCCTTCATGCCTATGATAGAAGCTTTATATTTATGACCCGCACATACCTTAGTTGTATGGTATTCCTAACATACCTAACTCTTTGTTCATAGTGGATGTCAGATTTGTGTCAAACAGCTCGTCTACCATTTTCTCAAGTGTCTCTCCGCTTGGCCTCAGTTCCTCCAATTCCGTGTACATGTCATGCAATGCCTTTTTGACAACCTAAAAGTAACATCGGGAAGGAAAATTCATATGTTCCTCATGCCTCCCAAGGTTCCTGTTCGATTAAGGTTGCTCCAGTTCATCTTAATTTCGAGTAGATGGACTACAGGTATCTCTACTTCCTTTTTCATTTCCCTAGGGTATTTATTATGAATTCATTGGCAAAGAAGAGGATTTAGCAAGACGACATGTTAGCAGAATACCTACTTTGCTCGTATCCAAACATCTGAAAAGAGCTGTAATAGTTTACTAGATAGAACGACCGTTGAAATAAATGAATAACCCAGTTCATCGTTCATGTGATTGGAAAAGCATGGAAGTGTAAAACTTGAAAAATATGAGATACAATTAGTACTTACGGAAGATGGCATCGTTACCGAATATGCATCTGGTAGAGGATTACTTATAAAATTCTTCTTTTCCTCGTTGGTAAGTTCTAAACTTTTGGCTTGCAGGAAAGCTAACGCACGGAGCACCTAAAGCAATGCTTTTTTTTCGAAGGCGAGGTGGTCGCTATCATTGTGGCTGAAAAGTTTGTCCTATGTCCAAAATGGCTGATAAGCGGAAGTGAAGTAGTAAAATTATGTCTCGCATTTTTTAATTGTTAAGGAATGGAAATCAATATTATAAAACCAGCAACAAAATTTTTTGTTAGAAGCTGTAGCCTTTCTGAGTTTTGAGATAAAACAGAGGTCCCTTTCCAAGATTTTCAAAATCATTCTAGGAAGAATGGGGAGAAGGGGAATTCTTGAATAGGATGAAGGGTTAAATACTATATAATTTAAAGCTACCCTGTACTACGCTTTGCATTTTATGACTATAAGTACGTCATTGATCCTTAGGACAGCGTGTGGATACTAGTTCGTGTGGGACTCATGTCATTTTCACTCTGTAGACGCCTCCCACATAGCAGGAGAAAAAGGGACGAGCTAGTACCAAAATAATTTCGGTTGTAAAATTTTCGACAAAGAAATAAGAAAATTAGTGTTTTAGAATTAATAATTCAATTATTACAAAAATCTGACAACTTTCATGTTCTTCAAAACAATTTGTACCTTAATTCTTATTTTTATTTTTAGAAGTAGTGTGAAAATTATTCAGCCCCCCCCCCCCACATTCTTTGACATGTAAGCAATTCGCAAACGTTTTCGTGCCCACGGAGAGGAGGGAGGGG
>KN551359.1:7948-22318 GCA_000797555.1 Oesophagostomum dentatum | reverse complement strand
CCCCTTCCTGCTCTTATTTAAAAAAAAACGTTGCAATTTTTCAAAGCTAGGGCTCATTACTTTCTTTCCAACCTAATGGTAATCGCTCTCGCTAAGGGATCATGAACTTCTACGGACTTGTGGCTATTATACTGACCATATGCTTTTATGTCATCTTCATAAGTGCGAACATGTATTAGCGAGTGTGTCTTTAGACAAGACGGAAGGTCAAAAGTGTACGCTAAAAGCAGCGAGAGTGACATTACGCCTGCTTGAGGAACACCGCTTGGACAGCAGTACCGTTTTGAGAAACTGTTACCGACTTTAACACGCATATGACGATTCTGCAAGTAAGAGGTAATCCATATAGCAGCTCGTTTGGAAAGCTTAGCTGCTTAGGCTTCGAGAGACGTTTCTCATGATTAACTCCATCAAAGGCCTTTGAGAGATCGAAATAAATTACATCAACAACATTTCCAGCATTGAGTGCCATGCTTCAGTCATATAAACAGTCTAATAGTTGTGTCGTAGTAGAGACGCCCGATGTGAAACCATGTTGCTCTAGAGGTATGAAATTAAATTTCCCAATGTGACTGAGGAGTTTATGACGAGTAATTCTTTCTAGAATCTTTATTGGTGTAACACTAATAGCAATAGCTCTAAAGGGCGTTTCCGACGCGACTTTTTAAAGGCGGCTTCGACGGCTGTAAATGGTGGAGATGCACTCTTTCTCCCGATTCATTTCTGGAGTTTTTGTCTGTATCCAAAAAGCTTTCATAGCTTTTCGTGCTGACATCTGGTGTTCATGCGCTAAGATCTTCGCCATTGCATCGAAATTAGCTCCCTCATGATTTTTTAACCTGTAAGCGCCTACAGTATCTGCCAAAAAGTCATGAACTTTTGGTGTTTTTGGTCACAACTTTTCCAGTGCTGCCCAATCTCGCTAAAGCTTGTACGGGGCTATCCTAGCTGAGTAGGAACCTAAAAAATATATAGTAACGGTTGATTCCACTTTCTAGGATTTTTTTTCTAAAAAAAACATCCTAACCAGTGTATTGTTAAAAATGGCTATTTTGAATGTTAGGATTTTCGCAGCGATAGGGCATCAAAAACGTACAAACACTTAACTATCGTAATCGGCTGGATGAAAGAGAGACAGCGCTTTATATTTAAGATTAATCCACAGAACTCGAGGGCGATCATCAGTTATAGCGACAGAACAAAGACACTCAGTCAACATTTGGACGCTTGGGTGAAAAGAAGTCGTCTATCTGCACTTTCTGAAGTGGTAAAACATACTTTGCGTTTATGGGAATTGTAGAATGTGTCATCCTAACCAGTGTATTGTTAAAAATGGCTATTTTGAATGTTAGGATTTTCGCAGCGATAGGGCATCAGAAACTATAAATATTTAACCATCGTAATCGGCCAGATGAAAGAAAGACAATGCTTCATATTTAAGCTTATTCCGCAGAACTCCATGCCGATCACCAGTTATAGCAACACAACAAACACATTCAGTCAACCCTTGGACACTTTAGTGAAAAGAAGTCGTCCATCCGCAATTCCTGAAGGTATAGAACATGCAGGAATGTCTAACTGTGGAACTGTGCGTTTATGGAGTTGTACAATGCGAATGTGTGACCGTAGTGACGTAACTCATGCCAACAAGAAATATACCTATCACACCATCCCCGTCGCTTTTGGGTAGTCTCGAGTTTTATCGCTTCTGCGAAGTGCGTACGCATTGTCAGATGTCGTCTGCAAGCTGTTACTCTCCAGGCAAGACTCCCTGGAAAAACAGCTTATCAGTCTGACGTTCAAAGATGAGGTAGATGCTAAAGTTGACCCATTTCACTTACGTCTAGTAGTAGAGACTTCCTTCCGTATAAGTAATACATGATCCTACTTATCGATTCGACAGTATTAAATGAATCTATAAGTTTATCATCCCTAAAAATAATTCTTGAGTATGTGGAGTGCATGTTACACCTGTTGAAAGACATACCTAGTGGTGGACGTAAGTGAAGTAGATCAACTCCAACATCTACCTCATCTTGGTTGTGTGATTCGTTAGGCTGATAAGCTAACCTTCTCCAGGGAGTCTTACCTGAAGCGAAACAACTTACTGACGACGTCTGACAGTGTGTGCGCAATTCACACAATAAAATCCGATGCTACCCATGGAACTTCGGGGATGCCGCGAGAGGCATGCTCCTTGCTGAGCATGAATTAGGTCACTACTGTCACACGTTCACATTCTACAATTCCCATAAACGCAAAGTTGCACGGCTAATCATTCTTGTATGTTTTACCACTTCAGAAAGTGCAGATAGACGACTTCTTTTCACCCAAGCGTCCAAAGGTTGACTGAGTGTCTTTGTTCTTTCGCTATAACTGGTGATCGCCCTCGAGTTCTGTGGATTAATCTTAAATATAAAGCGCTGTCTCTCTTTCATCCAGCCGATTACGATAGTTAAGTGTTTGTACGTTTTTGATGCCCTATCGCGGCGAAAATCCTAACGTTTAAAATAGCCATTTTTAGCAATATTGATTAGGGTTTTTTTTTTGGAAAATACTAAAAAGTCGGGTCAACCGCTACCATACATTTTCTGTATTGGTAATCAGCTAGGATAGCTTTAAAATTTCAGCGGGATTTGTCAACACTGGAAGAAGTTGTGACTAAAAAACCAAAAGTTGATAACCTTTTGGCAGGTACTGCAGCCGAGTAGACTAGTGTGGTGATTTGTCTCTCCCATCTGAATATTCCTTTACCGTTGCGCATTATGGACTACCTGTTTCTCGTATATACTTTTCACTACAGCTCAGACAAGAAATCATGTAAAGTGTACCCGCGAACATACGCAATCGTCGTTTCTTCTCGAGGAGAAGATTACTCAGTCGCTAGTCATATATAGTGGAATTGATAAGTCGGTGCTAAATTGTGCTGGACATATACTGTACTTACACGAATAATGGAAGAAATACGTCTCTATATTGATTGTAACGCGAACTAATGGTCAGCCGTTGCTGTCAAGAGCCGGTCTTGACTGGAATTTCGCTTCATGGCTAGCGATTTCTGTCACTGCACACCTTACAAACTTGTACCGACCTGTCAACTCCACTGTGTATTCAATCATACATGCGGTTTTGGATGAGCAGATATTTTAAGCTGCTCGGATAGAATCCTCAAAGCGACTTTGATCAGATTTTCTGACCACATGGGAGCTTCAGTTATCTGCCGGTGTTCTCAAAGCGGATGTTCCAAGCGTCAGCAACGACATCAGAGGATAGGTTACAGCACCATCTTCACGAAAGGAGTTCCCGAACCCAGTAGGGTTGTTAAAAACGACGCTGTTCGATTGGGATGCAATTCGTTGTCCTCTTCAAGACTGTGAAGAAGACGAAAGTAGCCGGAACGTAATCCTAGAATAAATGACTATAACCTTGTTAGGCATAGCTAAAATACACAAGTGGAGGAAAACAGCCTTGAAAAGGCATCTTCTCGCCAAAGTAGCAGCAATCACCTCATCGCTTCTGCTTTACCGTCAGCTTGAGCGCGTACCGTTCACAATCCGCCACAAATGTGAAACAAGGGTAATAGTTCTGATGGGTAACATTTTTGGGATAATATTTTTTGTAAGCTTTAATTCATCATTTCATCTTCATTATTGCATTTACTTCATGTAAGAGTTGATTACAAAAAGCTAGTTGTATAAGAGATAAAACCTAACCTAGAATTGCTTGGAACTAATTTGGAAGCGAGAGTGGTGGAAGAACATTGCAAGATGCTGCAGTTGATTCACTGCAAAAGCACTAGAAAAATTTTTGGAGACTTATTTACATTTCTACATTAAGCTGAGTAGCCCTAGCGATGCGCGCCTACTTCCCATTTACACCCACATGATGAAATTATGAACGCCAGCTGCATTGCTCACGTATGTAACGTCTAGGATAGTCGATATATTTCCGGAAAATTCAAGTTTATTCAGGTACACTTAGTCCCCATCAGCTTCAGAAACGGCTAGATTCCAGGCAATATCCCAAACTCGTCTGTTCACTTTCGAAATACAGTGAAAACTGCTGATGTCAGATGGAAGAGCTAGCGGATGAGATGTGCGAGAAGAAAATTGAAGAAAATTTTGGAAAGCGGTGCTGATGAAGATTTTTCGTTTTGAAGAAAGCTATGGGCACCGCCCTCTCACAGTATAAGGGTCTTCGAGCAGGAACCGAGATTCTGCATATTCTTATATTCAGTTTCTTAAAGAAGACAAGGGCAGTGACAGACAGGGTGTGCATAAATCATAGATATATGCTTTGAATTGTTGAAATTTTTTTGCGTGATCTTGTTTACTCGAAAACACAAATATCGGCAGCGTTAAAAATTTTAGAACCGAATCCATCACATGTGCTACTCAGGAACATCAATTTTCCACGTATGTACGGTCCTCTCTCCTCGTTTGTTGCAACCTACAGGAGTATAATCCGCAGACAGACATGCGGACTTCACAATCAAGGCAGGGAATTTTGGGTGTTGTAAGCCTTCGGTTCATTTATCCAGTATTGGTACAACTCACCGTGCATTATGATGTAAGGGCTTTCGTGTCGTATATGCTGTAAGGCGGGAGTCCATACAGAGATGACGAATAGATGAAGTGAAATGTCGAATAATATTTTTGTAGGTTCTCCTCTTCGTAGCAAAACATTCTTAACTTTCTAATGACAAGGAAACAAGTCTTACTAAGCTGCGTCGTAACCAAAACATAAGCGTTAACTGCCATTGCTGTCACTGTATATATTGGAAGTTGTTCGAAGGAGTCATCATCATCAAAAGTTCAGTCAAGACGTGAACACACGGTGTTTTGTACATATAAACTTAGTTTTCTGGACACTCCGTACTTTTGCGTGCGTCCACATAGGACATATACTTTTTCTCTGGAAGCCATATGTTCCTACTTTCAAGACCTCTGGAACAATATCTGCAAGATGATTCAAAGACCTTTAAAGAATCTAATTTTCCTCCTCTGGATGACCGTTTAGTCTTCTGAAATGAAACTCGCAAAGTTTTCAATAAATTCCAAGGTTTTGAAATTGCAGGAACAGTGCCCACCTGGCGAGCTAGTATTGAAAACCAGACAACAGCTGCAGTGATAGAAGTGCTGATCATAAAGGAGTGAACATAGTGAATGTGGCTTAGCTGCGCCATTCAGCTAAAATAGGTCAATACCGACAGAGATTTTAATATCTAGAAAAATATTTCGTTTACTGGTGATGTGGATGTTTGGCAATCCTATTAATTCGTAACGTAGGGCAGTAATCACAAACGTGAAAAAAAACCATTTTGCTAAAATGCATCTACATTTCTAGCGTATTTGTCGCAATATGGTTATCAATGCCACTAAGAACTAAAGAGGTGTCGCCGCGCTTCACCTAGGTAGAACCGCAAATCTGGACGGAACTGATCAATCTTTGATCTTACTGGTTATCCCTAATTTGTGCAGTTTCTACCGTACCGAGCTCGAGAAAGATTCACTACGGCATTATATAAATTTAGCGAATAGATATTCAAGTCATCGAAAATTTCTGGGGTACGGGTGCGTGACATGCGTGATAGCCACGACCCACTTTCTGCAGTGAATGGAGCATGACTAGGTTTCTTTCCTAATTAGGTGTAGTAGTGGCATAGTTTGAAAGCATCATTGATGGAATAATGTTTCCCCCATACACTGGGAGTTTTACTTGTAAATAGAATCAAAACTTTTAGACTGGATGACAATTTGCACGTGTTTATTACATCCTTAAACAGAAGACTTGATCAAACGGTCCAGAAAAGTAGGGGAGGAAGATAGTGGAAATATAGTACAATGGCGCTGTTATGAATCCGTAGCAGTGATTCAGATATGACCCAGGGTCTCATGAAGAGCGGGTCATAGTAGTTGTCGCACATGTCCGCCTCCCAACTGTTTAATTTGCCTGCCCATCGAAAATAGTCAGCTTCGAACTTCAAGATTGTTCTACTTTCCGCCGATAGTTTGGGTCTCGCTTTTAAAGACGTCGCCCTTGCTCAGAACGCTTTCCGAGTTCTTTATGGATTCTGAACGAGGGCTTCAGAGAGCCTCAGAAATGGGTTGTGGTCAGAAATGGGTTGTGGCCAGAAATCTCCGTTTAGAAGTCATTGAGTGAGTTCTCTGATGGAAATCATTGCTCCAAAATACACGCATATACCTGTGCGATCTTACAGACGAGACGTCCGCCTCATCGTACTCTTTATCTTAAGCACCTTATTGCCTTCAGCGCGAGAAAATAGAAGAATCTTACAGCTTGTTTGTACTCTATCGTTATGGTGTTACAGCTAAAGCGCGGGAAGAGATGGACAACTCGGCTGCAAAATCGC
The DNA here is from genome assembly GCA_000797555.1 of Oesophagostomum dentatum. NCBI lineage: Eukaryota > Metazoa > Nematoda > Chromadorea > Rhabditida > Strongylidae > Oesophagostomum > Oesophagostomum dentatum. The sequence continues at coordinate 15,945 of KN551359.1, read as the reverse complement.
CCACGCACATGCGACGTATCTTTTGGAGCGATTTTCTCCGTCAGTAGTGACTTTCGAGAGGAAGTTTTTGGTTTTTCACTCTTCTCCAAGACTTCTAAAATCCATCGAAAACTCATGAAGCTTGCTATGCGTGAGTTCTGTCTTTAGTTGCAAGCATTTACCCTTTGGCAGCGATGTTCCTTCTTTGTTCAGCTGCAAGCCTGAGGATGATGATGGATGAGCATGATAATTGCTAGTGATAATTGTTGCAGGTCTTAGTCCGTCGAAATTCCATCCTTTTTGTATGACATGCGAGATAGCGATGAAAATGATCTAAATAAATTTCCGGATGCTCCTCCCCTTTGCTGTCGTCCTGCGCCTGCTAGAATATGTGCCGCTCTGTAGCTAAAATCTGTTTTCTTGAAAATAGTTCTAGCTAATGAGTCCTTGTTGACGCCTCTGGAAACTTGCGGACGTTTTTGTGCAATTAGTCAGAAGATGTCCTAGTTTTCAACAAACTCTCCCCATTTTAAGCAGTATAAGCTTTTGGAGGAAATACTTTTCTGAAAAGTTCTTTCAAGACGCCGTTTTAGATACATATTTTCCTGTATTATTAAAATTCATATTCCAAGCTCCGCATTATTCATTTTCAAATTTTCACTCTTCTTTCATCTCAAACGGAGTGTCGCCTGTGAATCACTGCAGAAATACTGTCGACATTGTGCTATTGCCATAAAAGCGGTCCGTAGGTCGTCTCTTTATTAAAACATCCACTGTCTATTCAGCACTGCTCTCATACTTTTCACTATCCGTTTCGCGTGTCTTCGTCAAATTTCAGGGCTGTGAGCGTCTAGGAGAATTACTCAGATTGCCTTCAAAAAACGTTACCAATACAAATCGTTAGCGATATCACATGTTCGCTAGCGCTTGTTAATTCGCTTCTCTCAAAACCCTTGTATATGCATAACGATATTCTTTTGATTCCGTGTTTTGGAGGGGACGACGCCTTATTCGTGGGTCCATCGAATGACGGAACTCAGAAATTACTCATGGAGCAGCAGAGATGACACGGAAGGCGTTCTTCTCCATCAACACTCGGTCCTCCCGCCTCTGCGCATTAGTCGCTTCTCGTCGCCAGTTGGCCTGCCATGCGCAATGAATCCAGCAATCAGCAAGAGTAAGTTCTCTGACCAAAAACTCAAACTCTCGGCTCAGAGAAGGAGATTCGCTTTAGGCCCAGAAACTGCACGCAACAGGCGACTTCGGTTCAAAATCGGACAGCACTCGTATGTCGTTAGCGGTCAGTTCGATTCTTACGAAATTTAGCTCATCGCAATTTGCTCAAGTGGGTTTTCTGTTTAAAAACACCTCTGCGTGGAAGAGCTTGACTGGCTGTTTGTTCGCTCGCTTCATGCTAGAGGCCTCTTCTGATTTAGTATGAAAATTGACCCACTTAGAAACTGCTCATTATAGTTCACTTCAGCAATTTATATTTTGAAAACAGCCTAGCTCACTTATTTGTTAGCAGCATCTCTCTTACGATGTAGGTGCAAACTCAAGGCATAAACGAAATGACTAAGCGATGCATCTACTTTCCGAACCATTTTTCTTGTTACCACTTATTAATCAACTCATTCGCCTGGTATTCAAAAGATTTGCTTACAAAAGTTCCTTGACGTGAGAGCTTTTCTCAAAAATAATTCCAATTAAGGGTGTTTGAATGAATGGCGCCGAGCTCGATTGCATTAGCCCGAGCCACACTTTTTCACCTCTCCAGCTAAAGAGAGCAACCTAACGACGTTATTTATCCGGATTAGGTCACAGAATAATGTGATTTCTCTTGTGTAGTAGGCAGAGTTGGAGACCAGTCAGGAAAACAAGCACTCACGCATATGCTATGCGAGGGAGGCACTCAGCATAGAAGGAAATGATGCCTAGGTTTGCTCAGGATCGTCTACAGTAGTCACACATGGATGCGGCAGTAGTAACGGTTAAGAACTTCAAGGGTGCAGAGGAAATTTGTCCGTGTAGGTTTACAGCATTACTCCTTTTGTGTTTACATATATGCTATTTTGGACCTAAGATCTGCTTGCTAGAATGAGTGGACCCTCTTTCCAACGTCACGAACACTAGATTCAGGCACTTTTTATCGTGTATAGAAGAGTTATATAAACATGCATGGGACTGCTGCTCATAACTTCCCAACAGTGCTCAAGCTCCTATACGCAAGGAAATGGTTCAATTTTAACCGCGGTATTAGCAAAAATCTGGCCTTAGCATATGCGAGAACAGAGATAGTATGCTCAATTTGAGAACTGCTCTATCTTAATGACCTTAACTATAACAACGTTAAACTACTGTAGAATGTAGAAATATTTTTTTGGCGTGGCAGTGCCAACCTTATTGATTTACATGATTCGAGTATTCATTTTGCGCCTTTCTGTTATTTTTAACGGTTGTTCCGCATGCCGAAATCGACGACTCAAAACCAAAGGCAAACGTTTCGAGCGTGGGATATAAAGTTTATTTTTAGTTCGAGTTTAAATGTTTCGCAAATTTCCTGTAAATGTCTAAAAACCCACAGTAGTTGTGATGAAGCGATCTTGTGGATTCACTTGCGTAAACCGTTACCCTACGAGCGCTCCTTGGCAGGAGCACCCGGAGTGTAGCTAGAATTTTGACGTATTCACCAGTTACGGCTGTAGCGCTAATATTCGGTAAGGTTTACCCTTTCCACATAATAAAAATAGCAAACTAGTTATCTCTCGAAAAATAAGTGATTTGTTCAGAATATGCAAGCATTCCAGCAAAGCGTTGTCTCACTCAAAATTATCATTTACTGGTAAGTTTTTTCGCATTTGTGGAGTAAACCAACCATCTAGATAATTGCGAGTTTATATAAAACATTTACACAGGCGTCACTAATAGCTTAAAATAGGTCACCACTTGTACCTACGTTAACAAAGATTTTTACCTATGCTTGGAAAAGTAATTGAAAGAATCAAAGGTTACCTTGTGTGAACGATTATAGTCTAAACCAACACTCCAATAGTCTCTCCGTCATAAAGCTTTCTCCACTGATTTATTCATTATTTTTTCTTTAGCACTATTTGCATGATTGCTGTCTAATCTTTTACAATTTCCTGGAATCTAGCACAAATTGAATTAAAACGCTTATAAATGTGGGTGAATGTAAAGTAATTATGAATGCCGAAGGTATTTACTACGCATAAAACATCATTATTCCATTTACCAAGATTCATTTTTCAAAAATTATAAAGCAAACATCGTTGTTCAATATTTGAAAAATGCGATATGATTATGAAACTAATCCTAGAGATATCTTATCACCATGCTCATGAAGCATCTCGGATAATTACGGGCTTGATTTTGCGCAGTTTACGGTCCAGTCGCGTTATGTGATGATCGGACTGCGCCTTAGCCGGTAAGTCTATGAAAACACTTAGTGGATGTCAGGATGCGAGAATATTCTGCAAAATAACGCGGTCGGCCTGACTTCACCACTTCTTTTGGTATTTATTAGTTTTTCACGATATTTTTTTACTTTATCAGCTTTTTTTCCATATTTTGCTGTTTTATTTGCCCTTCTTTCTTTCTCGTCTTTCAGCCAGTCCCCTTCTTTACCAGCTAATGTGATTCATTTAAAGGAAGGGGCGAAACCAATCGCACCGTGTCTTTTTCCTTCATTTTCCTAGTTCGCTTATACCATTCTAGCTAAGCGGGATCGGAAGGAGGAACACTTCTTCAATTGTCTGAACAGGCACCTAACTTACATTTATTTCACAAAAAATTTTCACCGCCTTTCAAACTAGCCTAACTCGAGTTTTATCCTTTTGTTACCATTTTGAGTGGGTTTCGGCGCGTTTTTCATATTTTCAAAAATGTTCAGGATTTTCGGGCTAGTTGTCTAAAAATGTTAACCCATCAGTTTCTGGTGCTTTTTTTTTGCAATAATTCTGAAGGCTACTGCTTAAGCCAAAGTCCAACGCAGATTCTTGTATTTCTGTCCGGAATATGAGCAGTTGGAAGCAGATGTAGTCATTTCATAGCGACTGAACAAAATCTGGACCTTGCCGCTCTTCTTCACTATCCTCACAACCTTGTAATTTCCTAAGCAGTGGGAGAGAGTATTCTATGATATGAATACTGCTATCAGGGTTTTTATTTTTCTAGCTGTTTCTTATATTTCTGACATTAACAATCTTCCATGTTTTCCGACAATAACGGCGGGGCTGTTACCATGCTTTAAGCGCTTGACCCACTGGAAAACCCCGAAGTGCCGAATCAGTTAATTCCTTTGTCCAGAGTTATGATTTCACAGTTTTACAGTTTTACTTGGTTTTATTTTAGAACTATCAAAAATATACAGTGTCTCTTGTATCTTTATGCTAGTCTCGCTCGTTATGCTTACCAGTACCGTAGAAAAATGTCAATGCTTTACTGATTTTATTGCAAACCCACTACCTTCCTACCTCGACCTCGTGTCACAGCAAATAAGGAAACGCAGACAGCATCAGCCATTACTAGTACAATGCAATTACAATTATCTGTGCCTCGATATTCTAATGCACAGATTTGTTTGGCATTCCTCTGCTAATAGTAAAATTCTTTAGTATGTCTGTGCTGCAACAAATGTACCCTAGCAGTTCATTGGACTACTAATGAGGATATAATAAAAGAACATGGAAACGGAAGCGGCGATTTCGAAAATTCATGGATCTTTTTTTCGTCAAGAATTTTTTTAAGTGATAGGGATTACTTAACCACGGTTACTTCCCTTTTACAAGGGGTAGAAGGAAGTTTTCAGGTCCTCTGGACCGTTTTTTCACGTCCTTTAAACAGTATGTTGTGATTTGATTATGTGCATTGTTCACTGGCTCGAGTTTTCTGTAAACTAACTCGGCCCTGTGTGGTTGTCAAAGAGGTTGAGTACCTTCATGTTTCCCTCCGAAATTGGTAGAGGTGTCCATGGTGCTGACAACTTTACATTCGTCATATTTTCACAATTCACTGGTTCAGCTGCGCATGTAGTGCGAGAGAAGAGGGCAGGATTGCGATATCAGTACTTTGTTGGACAACGTTCACAAAATTTGAAGAACGTAAGAATTCTTCGTGGAGTTCCAATTACATTCCGCTCATTCGTTAATTCAATCTTCCTCTTGAAATGCAGTAAGATCTCACGAAAAAGGAAGGTATGTGGTTTGGGTGTGTAAGCCGTAAAATTTATTGATTGTAATTAGTAGAAGGAGGGAAAAGGAGGGATGAAGGCTATCTATCTTTAACATTCTCCTGCCACTAGAAGCTCTAATACCAGGTGAATCGGTAAATCGACCTAACCCAGCGGGCATAAAGCTTACGTTCTTCCTCCTAGCCTTTCTTCTCTTATAAAATGGGCATTCGTTGTGAGCTAATGGTTACTTCGAGTCCAGAGTTATGCAACAAAAAATTAATATGTCATTGGAAAGCAATGGAAAGAAAGTGATAATCCGTCTATTTATGAGGGCGGAGTTTTTTTTGTAGGTCACACTTTCCACTGCCCTAGTTAAATACTCTTCAGTCTAACTCGATGAGTGAGAACTGAGGAACGGTTCCCTAAAAATGGTGCTCCATGATAGACAAGCGGGAAGTCGAGATGGCCTATGAAAATATAAGACAAAAAGATAACAAATTAGTGCTTGCAGTAGGAAGAGATCCGAGGGTGTTGAGGGAAGAAAACTCGAAAAAAAAACTCGGAGTGAAAACCGAACGGGGATGATCGGAAAAAGAACCCGTAAGGCCAGCGCTATATAGGTATGTCGCACAGGTTCTGGTATCAGCTAGCTGGACGCACAAAAATAATTCATTAAAGATTTCTAGTATAAATTCAAGATAACCGATGAATCTTACAGTTCCGGTAGGCTGGTTCCAGCACTGCCGTACGAAGCAAATCTGCTGACGTGAGATCAGTGATACTTTTGATTAGTATTCGTAAAAAAATCTTCTGTGGTTTTTATAGTGGTATGCAGAACAAAGCAAGAATTCCTCTGCATAAAAGAGCCACTTCCCGGAATCATTTCCAAAAAAGGTGGCTACTTCAATGTAGAGGAATTCCCGGTCTCGAACGAGATGTTAATGGCATTAATTGTAAGAAAAAAGATTAGGCACAGAAAGTCCGCACCATCGTTCTGTGTTTCCAGCAGTACATCAATATGACCTAAAATAATTTTTGGCTATAGTAGAAGTCAAGAAGAAGTAATAATTTATTGTCTTTCTCGGAATGCTTTCCACAGTTTCGCAGTTGGTTTTTAAAAGCATTTTTAACATTCAGCTCTATGGTTTACTTGCTTAAGTAAGGCTTTTCTATCTGCTCATGAAATACAGTAGCATTGTGGAGCAGTTTAGGTTTTGTAATGTTATTTGGAATATACGATTATAAAGTATGCACAGTAATTGACACGTTTTGCTTAGAAAACAAATCTGCAGCAAGAGGCGACACTATTCGAAACGAATAAGTAGCTCGACGAGAAAGCTTCTCAGGAAGTAACCAACTATTTTTTACCTACCCTGTGAGTGCTTTATTGTTAGACACAGCTGAAAGTGCATCAATCCTCCAGCTCATCCACTGTGCTTAAGACGGCTTTCCAGTTTGTCTTAAATCTCCTTCCATTATTTCATTCACTGCTGTTGGAAAACAGCACTGTTAAAGGAGATGTTGCTAATTTTGAATTTTTGGCCTTCGGAGCTTTAATACTAGCTTCGCGCCTAAGTTTTTTTTTCAGTTGTTTTCACACCTTCCTAAAAAAATCGGTTAAGAGCAATCAGAAAACCTCCTAGCCACAGGCACAAGCGACCTTCTTAACTTATTCCATATCCTCCGCAGTTCTTTCGATGCAGCATCTTTCTCATGTAAACCCTTTGCCTCAATTTCCCTTTAACACCGGATCATCCATGCTAACAAAAATAGGTGTCTCATCAATAAGCTTGTTGCCTTTCCTTCTAAAATAAAAAAATAGCCGTCACTTTTCTGACCGGACTGAAGGAAGCTTCAGTGTGCGTATAACTTGTTAACTTTTCGGAAAATGTGACTAAAGAGGACTGCACTGCCTTAATGTCAACAGTTTAGGCCATTATGTAGTCGAGTGCAAAGTCTGTTCAAATTTGTAAGGTGTGCAGTGACAGAAATCACTAGCCATGGCGCAAAATTCCACTCGACCTGCTGTTGACAGTAGCGGCTGACCATCAGTTCGCGCTAGAGCTAATTTGGAGACGCCTCTTTCTCTGATCTCTTTAAGTGCACCCAGCACAACTTTGCACTGGCTGGTCAACTCGACTAGAAAGTGCTTGCCAACAGTCTGTTCTCAGCAATAAACTGTTTGGGTTTGAAATCTTCTGAGAACAGCTTCGTTTGCATTTCTGCTCACTGCTCACGTCGTCATTGCCAAGAAGGGGTCGCAATAAAACAATTGATTTTTGAAATTTTGTAAGGCAGGGTGCGATGGAAGGTGGAATTTTCAACAATGGTTTTCGCTAACTGAACTTGACTAGTGTAGAAAATGCCTAGTGAACAGCCATTATCTCTCACAAAATAAATTGAATATTAAGCACTTGTATTTCGTTGAAACTGAGGAGGCGCTTATTCCTCATTTGTCATTGCAATGAAGATCTATTTGTTCTGTAAAATCATTTCTTAGACCGGGTTTTTACTATATTCCTGCTTCAATGAGAGGTATGAAATAGGAGAAGGTAAAGAGCTTCAGCAAAGCTTTAGCGTTTTCGTTCCAAACTTTTTGTTTTCAAACGCTGGCTTTTTATTAGCAGTTAGTGCAGCTTGCAGCCAAATTCTCGATGATGTTCAGCGTCAGCCTCGCGACCGTCCTCTTTCTTCAATCCATTGGCTTTATCTTTCGAAAATTTTAGGAAGAACATTAGATGGCGTATCGCTTTGTTAAATTGTTTTTTCCCATGCTACATCGTTGCATTTCCACACTAGCATTGTTCAGCGCTGTTCTCACTGTTAT
>KN551356.1:1316-12688 GCA_000797555.1 Oesophagostomum dentatum | reverse complement strand
GTCTTCCAAAATAGGGCTTTTTTCTTCTTTTGAGGAATAGGCAGCTTGGTTGTTTACCAAATTAACTGTGTTCGATATCCAATATCAGTGTTAATCTATCACTGTAGAGTTAGTATGCAGTAAACACACAGCTAGCCTGTTTGCGGACAGTGGATTAGTCTGGGAGAGATGAAGGCAACTAGCCATCTCATTGTCAGCTGTGTATTTTTAAAGAGATCTTAGAGTAAAGTTTTGTAGGGTGCAACTTAAACTCCTCACAAAGCACCCCTTCTATTTCCCTGCCTTTGAGCTTAATAGAAAAAACTGAACTTGTCCAAATTTTTGGATAAAGTTAGCTGAAAAGCCCGCTTCACTATGAATATCATAGTGCAATTTCAAAAGTGCGAGTGAAAAAAGTTGCAGGAAAAGTCAAGGTCCGGCGGCAGGCTGAATCAAAAAAGTTATTTTCATATCTGCGCTGCTCTTTTTACTGAGGAATAAAGCATACTCTGCTTTTACGTTTATCGATTTGCATTCAGCACTAAGTTGATCTCTTTGAAGCCGATGGTCCTTTTTAGTCAAATGAGAGGAGCTAGCTGTGTAATTTCTAAAAATTTGTTGAAACGGTGACCCTTCCACATTTATGTCCTAAAACTGTTCGCTGTTCGCATAGGATAACACCTCCCTTCCTACTTCTTATGTTTATTACAAAAGCTTGCATTTTTTCGGACTATTAGATAGAATTGGCCAAAAATGATTTGCGCCTTCTTCAGCAAAACTGGACGTGATTCCAGAAGTAAAACCGTGAAGCGAGCACCCCAAAAAGGTCTGAGGTCCGGCGTAGCCGGAATCTCAGACTTGTCTTTATTTATTTTTATTTATCTATTACATGACATCAGTCATGTGGAACGTAATGATCGAAAAATTCCAATAATTATGCAAAACAATCGCAGCTGCAAAACCAACGGAAATCAGAAAAATAGTAAAGGGTAGTAAGAAACGAAAAAAATACTAGAGCAATTATAGCAAAAAGGCAGTAAAGTACATAGGCTAAGGAGACATATCTTTTTGGCCTATTTCTCATGACAAGCTAACCAAACCTATCATTTAGTTACGCTTTTATTTCAGTGTTTCGCGAGATATGGATACCCTCTCAATCCGAATTCCTCTGGGAGTGACGGCCGGTATCTGCCCGTTCAACTTCCCTGCGATGGTACCACTCTGGATGTTCCCGCTGGCTGTTGCCACTGGCAATACCATGCTGCTCAAACCCTCAGAGCAGGACCCTGGAGCATGCATGATGCTTGCTGAACTTGCCAAGGTGACCAGATTACGTTGAAATGCTTAAGCACTGCTAAGAAAGCTGCTGTTCAGGAAGCCGGCATTCCCGATGGTGTCCTCAATGTGATCCACGGACAGCACGATGCTGTAAACTTCATTTGCGACCATCCGGATATTCGCGCCATTTCGTTCGTAGGTGCTGACACTGCGGTGAGTAATGTTTGAGTAGTTTTAGGAATATGAAACTACAGGAAGACAATATAAGTGAATTCTCATTGGTTGACTTTCTAGGGAAAGCACATATATGAACGTGGAGCCAAAAACGGAAAGCGAGTGCAGTGCAACATGGGAGCGAAGAACCACGGTGTCGTCATGCCCGACTGCAATAAGGAGCAGGCGCTTAATCAGGTTGGTGGCGTAGCATAGATTAAACCCCTAAGGCGACTAATCAATCGATCGTTCAGATTCACCCTAGTCACCCTAAATGTACGCTACTATTACAGAGCTGCCTTAAAGACAGTGTACCACCAAAATTTGGTTGGTGAGTTTTTCTAGCAGGACTTTCAGGTAGGGCCTGCTCTATAGCCCTACCATAGTAGGAGCCTAGAAAACCTACTTTCGGAGAAAGAGCCTTATCAAAGATGAAATCCCTGCTAATAAAAGCTACGACACATCAAAGTACGGAGCCAAGACACCGCCCTGTAATCAATGTTAGATTACCATTCTTGCAGGAACATGTCTTTAAGGATAAACAGACAATATGGATAAAGCTGCAACCCCATTACCTTTGTTCGGAGCCTTGCTTCGAGTTTTGTTCCTTGTTGCATTGTAGCTTTTATTAGCAGGAATTTCATACTTGATAAAGCTTTTCCTCCAAAATGAGTAAATTTTGGGGATTGTTGCTATGGTAGGGTTATAGAGCAGGACCTCATTGATAGTGCTACTAGAAAAAAACATATCAACCAAATTTTGGTGATACACTGTCTTTAAGTCTGGTTCTCTGCGCGGATGTCAGAGAAATCTGGCATAAAATTTGCGCTTCCTGATTGCTCTCTGCGCATGACATACGACATATCTGTATCAGTGTAGATTAGAAAAAAAAGATTGAGTGCAGATATGTTGGAGACTAAACATCCCATTATGTACTTACATTTTTCCGTTTATAATATTCACTAAAGTAACTCAGATTCCATTTGAGATTTGCAAAACTGCTTTCTTCTTCGGATGTGAAATGCTCCCCAAGGTCGAATATGCATATTTTTTCGATGAAAATTTTTAGAAATTGAAGGAATTTTATATCCTCTAAGCTTTGAGTTCAGTCGAAAGAATATAAGTGGGTAAACAGCCCGAAATTTAGTGCGAATAGCGAAGTTGCTTGCTGGTAAAAGTGAAAGTCTGTAATTTTAAATCAAAATAAAAATATTACGATATGCGATATTACAAGGAAAGGCGTCGCACCACCATGTAGCATGTGAGTGTCGGAAGTTCGCGGAAACATAATAGCTTATCCTCGAAAGTCTGCAGATTTTTATCTATTTGATGCCCTTAACGTGTTATGCAGAAATGACAACCTCGCCGTTACCCATGGAAGGAACCATCTTTTCAATATTATTAGAAGACTAAAAAAGATATATTATATTTTGTTATATTCTGTTAGATCACAGCAAAGCAAAATTGGTTCAGCTGACAGCCGCTGCCTTTGGAGCCGCCGGACAACGTTGCATGGCCCTGACTACAGCTATTCTTGTCGGAGAAGCTCGATCGTGGCTTCCAGACATTGTCGAGAAGGCCAAGAAACTCCACGTCAACGCTGGTTTGTACTGTTTCTCCCTAACTCTAGTTGGACTAATCGTAGACTGCAATTATTTCTGAAAAAAAAACGCTGCAGGTTGGAAGCCAGAAACAGATATTGGCCCACTGATCTCGAAGAACGCTAAGAACCGTGTTGTTGGCCTCATCCAAGGAGCTAAGAAGGTAAACATTTTAGTCAAGTTTGCATGTTTTCATCTTGAAAGGTTTAGGAAGGTGCTAACGTGGTGCTGGACGGAAGTGACATTGTTGTGCCTGGATTCGAAAACGGAAACTTTGTTGGCCCGTCCGTCATCGCTGGTGTGAAGCCAAACATGACTTGCTACAAGGTGAGTCAGACAGCGCCATAAAGACAGCGTTCCAGCGGATTTTCGTTGGTGAGCTTTGTAAAAGGTAAAAGTCACGTCGCAAAAGCGCGCTTTTAACATGGCAGATCCTTGAAAAGGATTTTTACTAACAAAATGATGGTAAAACAGCGCTGAACCAAAACATGGGTTGTAACGAGAAAGAATGAGAAAGAATTGTGGGGCAGGCCCTCCCCGAAGGTTCTAATGAACAAAATCTGGAGCAATACTCTTGAAATATTGACCTAACGTTTGACCATAGCCGCTTTTTTTGCTATTAGTATTCTATTAATAAACAAAGGTCATAGAGGACAAGAGGGACATGACACGTATTTTATTTTATTTTGTTTTACTTTTTTACACTCTTCTTTCCTTGCAGGAGGAAATCTTCGGCCCCGTGTTGGTAGTCATGGAAGCAGAAGATTTGAATGAAGCTACGGATATCATCAACCGAAATCCGTATGGAAATGGAACAGCTATCTTCACTTCCAATGGAGCAACAGCTAGAAAGTGAGTTTAACATCTCTGGAACTATTTATTTGACTCTAAATATGAATTCGAAAATCACTCACTTCGCACGGTTACCCAGTTACCCTACGATCAGGTTGAAATTTTCCATGACGTTTCGTTATTCAGAATCGCTAAAAATTTGAATATTGGGTTATTTTTTTAAATATAATTATAATTCTGCTAACATTAGGTTCACCCATGACGTCGACTGTGGACAAATTGGCATAAACGTGCCAATTCCCGTCCCCCTCCCAATGTTCTCCTTCACTGGCTCCCGCGGCTCCTTCTTAGGAGATATGAACTTTTATGGAAAGGTAAGAGTCATCTTAAATAAATGCTGTTGGTAATGTATGTGCTTGCAGGGTGGTATCAATTTCTATACTCAGTGGAAGACAATTACGCAATTCTGGAACGAGAAATTGACGGAGATTAAGCCACAGATGTCATTCCCTCAGCTCAAATAGATTAGAGTAGTATTTTTCAAGAACCGTGATATAAAAAATCTCAGATTTCTACATTGCTGGTTTCTCTCTGTTGTTTTTTAAACTGGAGCAGAAAAATAAAATTTACATAGAACTTTTTCTTAGCAGTAGAAAGATTTTCCATTATAAAGACGTCTATATTATTGAGCTTCCCTTACAGACTCTGTCATTTCAATCGGCAAAAGTCTGTTCTTTCCCCCATATTCGCAAGCCCCTTGGACGACGAGTGGCAAGCTGCTACTGTTGGTCGACTGACCGCCAATGAGTAAAAGTAGAATAACTAAAATCCTTTGAAGAGCTCTATCCATATGTGAACAGATGCAGAATCAACAGTGAAGGTAGCGAAGACAAGAACGACGCTTTCTCACCAAAACTATTGAAATCAATAACCTAGTGAAAATGAAAAAAAAAACTTCAAAGCAGATATGCTTGCTACAAATATTAGGAGCTTTTTAACCAGTTCACAAGAAAAAGAAAGCCAGAATGTTACTACGTGATAATCAGTTTCGATTAGCTCCGAGAATTTTCAGTAATTGCTAACTGTCGATTTTCATCTGCTTCATTTATTCTACTTACCAGTTCATACATATAAGCTCAAGCACAAATATGTACAGCGCATTTAAACTAGTGTACAATGTCGGAACCCGCTTTCTCTCCATCCAGGTCATCGTCGGTATCATCATGAGATTTGCCGTCCACATCCTCTGCAGCATCGGGGTTGACCTTAACGTATCTAATAAGTTCGGATTTCGGAAAAACCATACATACTGTTCGAGAGAAAGCATACATGTAGTCTCTGTCGCTTACGAAGGTAGTATAACCATTGCAGAACTTGCTGATCTTCGATAAATTTAGCATTGGCACCTGAAAACTTCCATAGAGGTAAAAACTTTGACGCTAATGGAGACAACGAAGAACCTGAAGTAAGAGCTTCTCGGAAATTTGGGCACTGTAGGCATTCCAGCAAATGCAGACACTGCGGATATTTCAGTGCTCTAGAATAAAGATAAATGAAAACAAAGTAAACATTATGCCTAGGGTGAATAAGACCCTGAAAAAGATAAAAATTGTTAGAGTTAACAAGAAAAACTTCGCCGGAGAAGGAACCAGTTAATAACGCTATTGTTCCTCTACTCTAGGCTCATGTAACAAAACAAGTGAACATAGGAGTACTAATAAATTAGGCAGTTGATAAACAGAATTTCTCATGATTATGAGATTGCAACCGTCCTACTGCAGTAACCGACCTGCTCCGAAAAGTAAAAAAGTTGGCATAGTTTACGCATTATGCACTATTATGACCATTTGCGAAAAAACGGTTCAGTATCGCATCGTACGCAGTCATTTCAAAGTACTCCCAACGGGCGCGGCCCGAGTCTGCAACGTAGTATTTCCAGAGGCGGGATTAGCGCTGTCGAGCGGAAGCAAAATCGTTTACATCACATCAAAGACATGTATGGCGTGATATGAACGAATTTGCTCGCGGTCGACAACGCTAACCCAGCCTCTAGAAACAATGCGCTACTGACCCACGGGGCCCTACTGTTGGCTGCGAACAGTACACACTGCCGACGTCAGGTCAGCATGCAGGGCCTAGAACACGATACCGTCACCCAGACGCGGGTTCCCGATAAACGTTAAGAATTGTAACGTGCATTAAGGCACGAAATCCAAACAGTCATCTGCGTCATATGCTTCCTAGCGAATCTGATGTTGATAGTGCGCACCATCTACAGTTCACAGTTAAAGCCCCTGCCGGGAGTCAAATGAAAGGACCATACTAGGTGGGAACTGTCTCTGGTAACACCACTAAAGGTATCAGTTGAACAAAAACGTCTTCGGAAATCTATACATGACCTTTGACTCCTAGTGACAGAGTAGTCCAACTACAAACGAGGAAGGGACCTATTATAAATGTCGCCACGCCTAGAGGCTTTTGCGAGGAGCTATCACAGCTACATTTCTTGACCGTCATGTCCATCCACCGCCAGAGCCCACGTGCGATGGTCCTACGCGCGGTGGCTTGCAAAGGATCTTCGATAAAAGTCCTTACTGACCACACAACAGTGCGAAAGTCTACGATCACAGGATTGGAGCGCGCGGGTGAACTGTACTGCTCCAGCTACTCCACTTAACTGACTCAAACATTTAAATTTCAAGAGAAAACTCCGGTGGAAACTGGACAGATTTATAGCAAAAACGCAAAAAAAAATCGGGAGAAGATATTGAGAACAGTCTTCACTCCCTCCCCCCCCCCCGAAAAACCCTAAGATTAAAAAATGATGCCGAAAAATGTAGAACGAATAATTAAAAGAAAAGCTGTCGAAATTCGAGATTATTCATAAAACTATAATTCCAAAAAGAAAAGTGTCAGATGAGAGTTTGCCAAGCTCACTTGGTACCCAATACAATCCATGAATGCTGACTAGAATCATGTTTTTTTTTTTGTAAATTGCAGCTTAACCTGTAACATCAATAGAAACGTACAGTTTGAGCAAACCCCTTGCGACGGCTCGTCGAATAAACGGAACAAGTGCGACCTCTGGCTATGTGTCCGTTATGAACAACTTCCCATGGAGCAAATCGAAAAATAATTTTTAACGTAAGACGAACATTACACCTTTTGGTGTGGAGTTGCCGTTGAGACTGCTGCAATGCAGCGTTTGACGGAGTCTAGCAGAGGTATTAGTCTACGAATGTGGCAACGCATTAGATAAATATCGACTGCTGCAAGTGTTTGCGATGCGGGACGTCGTAAATGGTTAGCCATCGAATCTGAATGCGGGAGTCGCAGCTAGTTGCGGCTGCTTCCGCAAATGTCTGCGATCATCCCTGCTATACTCTGTCAACAGCAGCATAGTTGTAGCCTTAAGATGCATAAAACTCCAGATGATGCTGGTGTACTTATAGTTGAAAAAATAGTGCTTACGTTACCTTGCCATTAAAAAAAACCCAAATTCTCTGGAAACGCGGGATAAGAGAATTCCCTCCCTACGCAGCAGATCAACTTCCACCAGCAAGCAGTGAAAAGCAACAGAAAATTTGTTAGAGGGTGGATCACACTTAAAAGCACAGTCTCGGGTGAATTCCTCATCGAATCTTCAGCATGAGCAAAATATTTCGAAAAAAAAGGAAAGATCAACTACAGTTTTTGTTTGCGACCGCATAAGCGACGGCTGCGCTGTGTATTCCTGGCGACTCCTATTCATTTGGAATTCGCAGCCTCGTGGCTGAGTTGAATTTACTGCCAGTTTGAACATGAGAAGAAGGTGCTACTCTTATAGGTGATCTCTCCAGTATGGATTGGAGAGATGCCACCCAAAGAATAGCACAGAAAAGCGCAATAAAGGTACGGGTCAATGTCAGACAAAAGACTGTAGCTGAACGAAGAACAAAGGATTATAACCTCCTGCAAAAGTATTAGCAGCGGTGCGGTTTAGCGCTACTTTTATACGGCTTACGCTGCAAAACCAAAAAAGTCTACCAGAGTTTAACTTTCTATAATACATGAGGGATGGTAGGTAACAAATGAACAGTATTCGTTGTTGCCTGAGCCCAGCTGTTTTTAGAACGATGGCTTATGACAGCACAGCAGTAAAATCTATCAAAAACACTGCCAAAATAGCATGTAAAAGATGGATATAACGCGGCTGATATATAGCGCAGTTGAAAAGTCGGTGTACCTTGCGCGCGATGTGCAAATGCAGACAGGAGGTTTCAACTCAGCCGGAAGGCGTCCTTTGTCGGTGAAAATTTGTCGACCAAATGCTATGCGTAGGATACCTCGTATATGTGCGTATGTAGACAAACGCCTACCGTTTTCAAGATAAGCAGTCGATTCCGCAACTGCACAACATGCTTGCGCCGGAAATAAGTAATTAGAAATGAAACCTGAATTCTGAACAGAAGTTTTGAGTTATAGCAAAGTTATGCTTTTCGGAACTTTATGTTGACTAAAGCGCAAGCTACATCTACGTGAATTAATATTAAGGAAAAAACATGTGGCAACTGCCACAAAATTGGATTGTTTGTTCAAAAAACTAACCTTGCGTACTCCGGCTGCTTCCAGTACAGCAGATATTTGAGATAATTGATAAAATGCTGCTCCTTTAGAAAACCTCGTTGAGCAAGAACTGAAATTAGGAGTGCTAGGTCAAACGAGACGTACAATTGGATACTTGGAAAATCACTCAAAAAAAAAAAACTAAGACGGTTCCTAAACAGTAGGCACTAAAATGTCATAAAAAGAACTCTTCGAGTGATGTAACCGTATGCTGATGGCCAGCCAAGGAGACAAAAATTAATCTAGACAGTGGGAAGAAACATTTCCCCACTACTGGAAACTTCGTTAGGCAGCCCGGCATCTGGGGATACTTGCGCAAATCGTATAAAAGTTACCGCATGCGAAGATCATGGGTTGTACATTATATTGTGTAGTAGAATCTGCATGCATGTTATTAGCGATTCCGCCTGCTGGGG
The DNA here is from genome assembly GCA_000797555.1 of Oesophagostomum dentatum. Taxonomy (NCBI): domain Eukaryota; kingdom Metazoa; phylum Nematoda; class Chromadorea; order Rhabditida; family Strongylidae; genus Oesophagostomum; species Oesophagostomum dentatum. Next base: position 3,804 of record KN551356.1, on the reverse strand, counting down.
GAGAAAATCCGAAACTAAGCGCATATTCTGAGGCGAGTCCCCGCTAACCGAGCTGCGACTTCTAAGGTTGCCGCTATAGTTCGTTTGACGAATTATAGCAAAGGTCATCATCGACGCAAATGACTGCGTCTTGGATCGACGACCAGTAGCGACCTAGGTCCTCCCGCTGCTTTTTTTCCGAACTTTCATGTATGGGAAATATGTACAGTGCAGTACCAATGTTTGTTTTGTACTGCTCTTCCGCTTTTCGGCGTTACCTAGTTGCGTCTGCAGACGCAGCCAGCCGCGTCGAGAGACGCAAGGAACTACAGCAGGAGTGGCCGTCGACGCTGACATTTGCGAAAATCGTTGCTGTCGGCGTCGACGCAGGCATCGATCAATACGCATGTACTTCACAGTTGCATGCATCTGCGATGACCCCTACTATAGTTTGCCAAACGAACCAGCGGCTGCATAGCATTCTTCCACTATACCCGCTGCCAGTACCATAAACGCAGTAATCGCTGTTTAACAAGTGGTAATAAAACATGCAAAACGAACTTACAGCAGCGTAGTGAGTTTTCTTCCAAGGAAAAGGAGCTATCCACCAAGAACGAAATAATAAAAGCATAATAAGGAAAAAATCATTGAAGTTAACTTACAATTAACATAGTGAGGATTCGCAAGAGCTTGTACAAATTCGCATTCAATTTCGAATCGTCGCCTTTGTTCTTCTGGCGGCTCTAGCTGAGCGGTTGAGAGTTGAACTAAACCTCGAAACATGAAATAGGATTCGCTGCATTATCCCACTCTCAGCAATCCAAAAGTCAAAAACCTCGGATTTTGCTAAAACTTTGCCTAGGAGATTACTTGAAGTGTTCAGTCTAAAAACTGCATTTACTGCGTATAGTAACCACTTTATCCACTGACTAGGGTAAAGTTTGGACAGAGGAACAAGGCTCAGAATTGTCTTAAACTTGCACATGGCTGTTACTCGACTTGCTAATCACGAAAATAATACTGGTTTTCCATGATGAGACCTTAGTGAAGAGTGGCGGTAGAGGGCCCTTGACTGGGGAGTAGATGCGGCGATTAGATGCAGCGCGCGCCGGATTTTTATAACATAACTACTTAATGTTTTTTTTGTTTAAGCAAGAACTCTTTTCTTGTGCACGTACAGAGCTCCTCCCCAAGTTCTTGCTTCGTCAAAAAAAGGGAGTGACTCTATAAAAAAAATCCGGTGCGCGTCGCGGCTACTCCCCAATTAAGGTCTCCGTAGCGGCGCTCCTTAATGAAGAGTTAGTGTAGTGTTCCACAGTTCCTTCAGCATATGTTTATTGTAACAAGGCAGCAGTCACTTATAGTACAAAACACAATACGATATTCCTGATCTGCAGGTGGAATTACACTTCGTTTTGAGGAATGGGAGTATCGCCCCTCTGGATAAACTTTACTCGAAAAAGCAGTGAAGGAGTTAACATGCAAAACAAATGTGATTTTCGGATTTAGTACCTCGTATAATCCTCTTATGTGAAATTTTAACAGAATCCGAGACTATCGACCTTTGGGCGCCGAAAATGGAACAGTGTCAAAAAATGCAATCGATGATCGAATAGCGACTTACTTTTATAATCCATATGAGAAAACTCTTGAGGAAGAAATTATGCAGAATTTATGACATCAAATGAAGTCGCCGTCCGCAGTACATATAATGAATCACTTGATAACTTGGATGTCTGTCTGACACGAGGAAGCAACACAATGTTAAAGCCTGGAATTTAATTTTCAAAAGCTTGCCACGCCTTCCATGCCCTGTTAATCGCATACCTGCTAAACAGTGTGCGCAAACATATCAGCAAGAAGGCATTCAGAGAGCGATAAAAATCCGTCCGTAACTGTAATTGTATTATATTTGGACGTCAAATGCAAGGTTCCATGTGCGAGAAACATTGCACAAGAACGTCATCTACAGTAACCCGCACAAAGAGCGCAAAATGCGTAGGATTTTGCGCGGTCGCGCCGCTGTCACTGCATGAGAGCGCCGTATCTCCCGCGAATTTGCTGTGAGGGAGTGTGGGTTAGCGTCGGCATTCTTTCCGCGCATTAATAACAACATAGTTCTTATTTCGGCACTATTCCACAGTACACACCCCAAAACTTGAAAATCTCGGATTCGCCTGAAAACTTGCCTAGAGGGGTAGTGTCAGGTTACGATTGGCCTTGTCATACCTGGGCACTACGAGAGTCCATAAGTGTACACAAGATATTGTATTATATATTTATTAGATAATTAGGATATTACATATATAGAAGACAGGGGAAATGGGGAGCAGTCACATCGTGGACTGCAGGGAAGAGACGACTACCCCGCCATCTGTTGCCAGGGTCTTATATACGGACCTGGTGCTGGCTGTGTTCCAAAGGGTCGGAGTGGTCTCCATCTGGTCAGCTCTAGCCATAGGATGTAGCTACGGCTATATCCTGACATCTCCATTCCTTCGGAAAGCTC
>KN551354.1:13165-24049 GCA_000797555.1 Oesophagostomum dentatum | reverse complement strand
ACTCAGTCAAGTAAAAACCTATGGTCTCGTAAGGACTTTAAAAGGATAGAAAAAGATTTACGCTGAAAGTTCCCCTAGGACCGGTAATTCATCATCGCTTCCCAAAAAGAACTGCTAAAACCACCCTCTCTCTCACTTTCCATCTCATCTCCCCTCCTCCCTTTTACACTTCCGTGTGCCTTCCTGCCACATCCACAGAAAATGCGGTCCCGTTCTTCTGTTGCAGTAAGCCAGTCTAATCCTATTTCGTTCCCTCTACTTGACCAGTTTCTGGATCCTATTCGAACCCAGGACCTACAAGCGACTGCAACTCCCGGCACATCTCATCAACAGGAAGTCGCGAAATGCAGCGTTGAATCATCAAACTACTTGTTTTCTGCGTAGCGCCAGATATATTCACACGCTGCTGTGTGTACGCAAGCGTGTGTGTGCGTGTGTTTGCCAGAAGCGCAATGCTATTATTAAAAGACACAATTAGGCGCTGCCCCTGAGGCATGCTGAGCGACCTTCGCGCGCTAAGTGAATCTCGCCGAAAGGGGTACGGCGTCACGCGAGAGTATTTCCTTGTATGCTCTTCGGACACTCAACACTCGCTAATCAAACTAATCAGACATGGAAATTCCCTGTAAAGTCGTCTATTTACTGCGCCGGGTCTGCCCTAGGGCAAGTCAGTTGGATAATTGGCCATTGTATGACATGCTGAGCATAGATAGTACACTCCAGGTGAATATCATTAGTGCTGTAGAAATACGGAAGAAGAGAAGTGCAAATTTCAAAAAGATGGTGAATAGATGACAGTTAAAGGACTAGACGTACCGTAAACCTTTGTTCTCCTCAAGATCACATCTTCACGTGGAAAGAGTGCAAGTTCAAATTACAGGCAACACAAGGAGTCAAGGATAAATTAGCGCTTAAAGAGTACTCGCAAAAAGGTAAGCGAAAGGTTGAGGGACTCCATAGATGTAAAGGTCAAGCTTGAAATACTTTAGCATTTTCAGACCAACACCCCCGTTCGGAAGTTACTGGAAGGAGCAATGTTTCTGGAAAGCTAAAATTTGCCGTTATGAGCTACACTATGTGCTAAAATTGGCATTGTAGCTCGAGATTGATTTCCATAACTCAGCGCTAATCGCGTGATCTCCTGCACATCCAAGATATCGTAACCGCACTCTTATCTTTTTAGGCCAGAGGCACACGTAGCGTGAATAATTCAGAAGTTCTATAGGCGCATCGCAAGTGGAGCCGTTTTTTTAGTCCGTCCCCCATACTGTTATTGTTTGCTTTTGTAGATAAAGCTCTTTTCGTTTCTCTGTGTTCTCTAGTGTTCTGTGGTGATAAACCCGTTTCCACGGGCGAATACTTTCTTCTTTTTCTTTTCACAAAAAGGGATGGGAAAACGAAACCTTTACAACTTCCTCCTTCAATTATATAATCAAGACAAGTTTATGGAATTATATTGTGGATAAGTTTACGTTATTTCTATGAAGTAAAGAAGGGTACCAGTAAGGGGTAAACACGAGTACAATCTTCAATTATTATAGTTATCTAAGCGTCGGAGTTCAAAAAGGATATATGTATGTATAATTGTCTCACTGTCACAATTAGCAGCTTGTGATAAAAGCGGAAATAATAGCGTCCCCCTTATTGGTCACATAGCTTTTTTGATGAGAGATCATTTATTGTGAATAACTAGGGTCCCGACATTTTTTATGAATGTATGTTTTTGTGTCAGAAGAGGAACTTAACTGCGCTATAGTGCATCTCTAGTGTAGGGGATTTACCTTACAAGTACGTGTGTGCGCGAGTTTTGGCACAGCAGCAGAGCACGCACACGGCACACAGTTCAGCTGTATCGATCGAGATCACGGTTCGTCACAGCCCATCGCGGCGCTCGCACGTACGCACTTGTCAGATGAATCAACCATACACTACCAGTGCACTACAGCGATCCATTGATCTCCTAGCAACTCACTCAAGGTTGCTTCGATCAATGAAATTTTAAAGCACACAAATTTTAGTATATTCGAGGCGGATTAAAGCTAATCTACGCTTTATCCCCATATTATTATGAAATTGTATCCTGATATTTAGAAGTTTACACCACCGATACCCTCCTTTTTAAACCCTGTGTTTCCCCGTTAGAGCAACAACAACAGCAATATTTTCACTGCCACACACTGCGCTAAATTCTCTTTCACCTACATATAATTCCATGCGCTGGGGAATCCCACCCGTTTTCAAGCCACTTATACAGTATACACGTTACAGGTCGCTCACGAGAAGACACGTAGGTTTGCAATTCTTGGAGAAAGTCTACCTTCGGTTTTTATCTGAGCTACTGCTGTACGTGAACAGGTGCGAAATTTCTAGTTATGGCCAGTTTTTCTAAAGGAACTACTTTTTGTCACGAATAAATTAGACTAGAAGGTGATTACGCTAAGTGAAAATGAAAGCTTAAGAGCAATGGGCGGCACTGTCCCGCTCGACTTATTTCAAAATGTCGAAGCTTTATTTTTCGCTGAAATTTCGCCTTTGGGGCAATTTGAGGTGCCAAGTCCGAACATCGCACTCGGAAAAGCTCAGAATCGCTTCAAAACTTGTGCAAAGGTGTGGTCTGAGCTGCTAATCACGAATATCTTATTGGTTTTAGTTGGGAATGCATTATGGGAGAGTTATGCTAGCGCAAGAGAGTCATTTCAGCATCCATTTACTGTAGCTTAATTAAAGCTGAGGTGGCTATCGTGCAAATAAATGTAAGTTTCGGTGCTTAACTAACTACTATCTTTTTCGCTGACTATGACAAGTGAGGTGGGCGGGACCAAGCATTCCAAGGGGACGAGGAATCCAAGCGGGAGTCCGAAACGACTTGAAAAGAAAAGTAACGTGTCAAAACGAAGCAAATTGATCAACACTACGCTAGCTCTCTGTGTTTTAACCTGTTTAGACACGGTCGGCATCCCCTCATGCCTGCCTCCGCCCACTTCGCTAGTCATAGTCTGCGAAAAGGGGAGCATATCAGGCGAAGTTTTGATGAAATACTATGTATATTTTCAAAAAAATAACACATCAAGCTTTCGAGAAATGTTTCCAGACAGTGGGACTGAGAAAGGGCTAGCAGTAAGGTAGTACGAAGATGGTCACGCTGAGTTTTTATTGGAGTAACTCATTCCTCCTAGAAATCATGTCCAAGATGTCAGTGTTGGGCGGGAAACCTTGCCAGTAACTCAGATTTGAAGAGTAAAAAAGGCTGAAATGTTCGTTGTCCTTTATGCTTTATTCATAGGTTTACGTTTTCAGCTGCCGACGCACTTCTATGTGTCAGGCACATTCGCGGACTTTTTACTCGGATAATGTGGTAGATTTAACGAGAAAGTGCTAATTTAAGCCCAGGCTCTCCAGATTTAGCGAAAAGCGGATCGATCAGGGTTTATTGGCTTTCTGCAAAACAGCAAGACACCGTGGACGGAGTGGAGAAGCGCCGCTTTATTCATTTATTTGTTGAAATACACAAGAGGGCAGCCCTAAAAACCATGGAGAAAAGTTAATAAGGACGCAGATCGGCATGTGCTCTTAAGTTTGAGGATCTTTTCCGAATCAGGTCATTCAGTACTAGAAGTGGCACATTCAAATTTATACTCAAAAAAGCTCGTCGGAAACGCGGTCTTTTTTCGTGTACTTCCGATTGCAGCCTTTCACAAACTTCACAGAAAACAAGCCATACCTTTATGCTACAGCGCATTCAAAAGACTACTTTGCCATTGATGTCTTGAATGTTCTCCAGTTTTTTTCTTTATACCGTCGTTACTTTTATGCCCTTTTCAGCAGACTTGGCTTGACTATGTCAGGGTATTAGTGATGGTTTATTTGGAGTTAAAAAAATGTTCAACTGTGTCATCCCCATAAGTTATCTTATATAATAATAAATAAAGATATTTTCGCATGAGGTTCCAAGGAGCAGAAGATTAGGCCATTCTCCTTTTTGGGAATGTTAATTTTTATTTATTTATTACACGATACAGTGCGCCAAAAAAACCGAGCAAAATCTACAGATTTTTACACAAAAGACCAACAAACGACTCTAGACATGAGAAATCAAAGAGTAAAGATGGGAATGACCTGTCCTACTTCTAGATGAATCCGTTATATGCTAAGTTAAATAGATGCCAAACCCCTGAAGTAAGTTGGAAACAGAATACTGTAATTGTCCCCAAATGAGAAATCGGTTCCCTAGTCCGAAAGCTTTATATTTACAAAAGTTTCCAGGGCTTGGATGTACCAAGTCAACCTTCCTGGGCACTAGCTTTCACAGAGACCCTGGGCGAGCGAGTAGGGGGACCTCAAGAAAAGGGCCTTTACTTAGTAACTGCTGAACGAGAAGTAACAGCGCAGTACTTCTGTTTTGTTTTCATGGAAAACTCCTAAAATGAGCTGGTAGTAAACCAGCTGAAATGGATGTAGCACTCATGGAAAACATTTTTTAAATTATTTTAAAGCTTTGATATGAATTTTGGACAACTGTGAAAGGAAAAATCACAAAACTTGATTTTTTTGAGAAGTTTGCACAAAAACTAGGGGCCTTGGCGGGAACTCCGCGCCCCTTTCTCAACCGATCTGGACGTGCTAGCCGTGTTTATTCGAGTGCAAAACAAGAAGGTCTTTTTGTACCGTTTATCTGAGCAGCTCTCCCATAAACACGTCAGAAAAAGGGGCGGAGTTACCACTGGGTCTCTCAATTTTAAGGAAATTCCTAGAAAAATAACAGCTTTTGGAGCGAGAAATAATACAAACTTATTTTTTCATGAGTGCTACTTTTACCGCAAACCGTGATTCAATGTTTTCTGAAACTGCAACGTGGATTTCGTGACTGACGTTGGGGAAGAATTGCAGGAGATTGATAATGGCTCGAATGGAAATTGAAAACGCTGGATACATGCAAAGAAACGCATCGTTTTAGGAGAAGGAAGGTATCCTAGGTGAAGAAATTGTTTTTTTTCTTGGTTGAAGCAGAGAAATTACTCATATTGTTTAAGCTATGTTCCTCAACAGTCAGCAGCAAATCGAGAGCATGTTGTTTAACGAATGGGCAACACGCTATCATGAAAAAAAGATAAAAGAAAAGTGAAAAATCGGAAGGCGAAGCTATATAAAATAAAATAACACGAAACGAGTAATAAAAGCCTTTTCATAACTGCGTTAGGAGTATTAAACCATTTCCTCCCCTATTTTAAAGGCAGTGTCCAGGGAAATTTGTCGGAAATTATTTCTCTCAGTCAATTCGTCCTTTAGCTGACAGAGTTTAACGAGCTGAGCACAAAGCTATGTTCAATATCCTTCAAAATTCTTTAAAAAACGTTTGAATATCTGCAAGAGGTCCTATGTGGACGAGTTATCATATCAATGAATTCTATCTGGACGAGTTTTTATAGAAGTAGATCACAAGGGAAAGCAAATCTATGGCTTGCTCTCTGAGCCAGCGAAGTCCGCTACAATTTTCCAGGTTTTCCGCCAAAGTCTTCCTTCCATTACTTTTATAGGTATTATGGGTAGATCATATCCATCGTGCGCGGGAGACAGCAGATATCGAGAGGGTAGGCCAATTTTAAATGACGACAACGGGCAGAGGGCGTAATAAAAGGTGGTTGGTATATTTAATTAACTTATTACATGTATATATAAAGGTGTGTAAAATTAGATACGTACTCTTTCGCCGACCAAGACCAGTGAGATGGGTGGGGTCAGGCAAACGCACGTGTTCAAACTGGTTAGAGCAGGAACCAGCTGGATTTTCATCAGCTTGGACACGCACGGCGTCCTGGCTCCACCCACCTCAGTGATCTTAGTCCGCGAAAAAAAGAGTATAATCCCTTATACAAAAACAATGCTGAAATAACAGTGAAGAAAAGGAAAACAAATCGCCAACTGGCTAAGGCAGCAACTGGCATTCATGAGTAGAAATGCCGGTGAAGTAGCTTAGGAACGAAGATATCAGTATGGACACTTACGGCGTCCTGGATCCGCCCACCTCACTGGTCCTAGTCCGCGAATGAGAGAATTTCACGGAATAACGAAGAAATGAATCTTTGTATCACCTATGTAAATCTTTTTCTTAAAAAAACTGGGATTTTACTGCGCAAAATATTCAGATGCTCAAGTTATCCGTGCCAGACACTGCCTTTACCCAGAAGGCTATATTTTCCTCGCTCGCCATGAATCCATACCACACAATGAGATAATACGAGCTGACAGCTCACCTGAGAATAGCGTCGTATCGCTTCGAACATTTTTGCTTTGTACCTCTTGTCACATGCTTTTCCTACGCGTTCTTATAGACATGAAATCTGAAAAGCAAAAATTCATACCTTTACATTCTCTTGGCGACTTTGTGCACGACGAGGTGATGGTGAGGGTGACTGCGTACCACGCTGCGGTACGGTCGACCTCACATAGTCCACACGAATAGCGTGTCGTGGACTAGCCGCACTCGACATCACAGTGAATTAAACGGTGCGACGAAGGCAGCGGAATAGTAGTAGGAATATAAACAACGGTGAGCGATATGTTGAGTAGCGGAATGAATGGTAATAGCGGAAGGAATGACCGATAGTGTTGGGTAGGTAATTAACGACAGCGTCAATTGCGAAATACGACAGCGGTCTGGGTGTGTGTGTGTTACTCGGCGTCGCTCACTATTCTGCACTTAATCAAGAAATGTAGGCGTGGCATCGATAGGCGGGGGATATGCGACTGACTCTCAAAGGCAATTAAGCGACAGATGAGAGAGCGCGAGCACACACGCTGGCAGATGAGGGCACCGAGTCGTATGGAAAGGTGGCCGGATAGCAGGCGGCGGCCTCGGCTGTCGTCATTTACACGCCCAACGGCTACAAAAGCACAGAGAGCTAAAGGAGAATGAGTCTAAAAAAGTCTGCTTGGAGTGCATTCAGAAAGAACGAAATGAGGCGATGAAAAACTCCGTTGACAAAGTCTATAGCCTGCATTTGCAGCAAGAAGATTAATTGCAGCTATTAAAGGAACTGCAGAAGAGCTTTATAAACCAATCTGGTTTTGCCTCATAGATTTGTTCAGAAACAAATTCCACGTTCCGAATCGCCTTTACGATAAAGAATGCATAATGGAACACTGTCGTATGCCCGCATGGTAAGTTAGGTGATTTCACAATGGCCGAAGTAGTCTAGCAAATTGAGTGCCTAAGCTGCAATGCGTTATACATATGTGAAACTGGTAGAATGCTTGGTGTCCGCATCAAAGAGCACTTAGCGAGTAAGCCGCGAAGAAATTTAGTTTCTACATTTGATAAGCACAGGATCGAAGCGCATGAAGGGAACGATTTCGATGTAAAATGTGGAATACTGATGCCGTAAAGCGTCAGAGGCTTTCTGGATTTCAGCCACAAATCAGAAATGAACAAAAAACGAGTGTTTATCTATAACCAGTGAATTTATGCCGTTCTTACAGCCTTGTGATCTTGATAGTTAGAGTGAATAGGGCGTGTCCGCAAGACAGTCCAAGCTGATGCGGCTTCCAACCCGCAAATTCGGTGGAACAAGGGTGCGTTTACTTTCTGTCCCGACACTTTTCTCGGCGATATGCCTGAACGAAAGTCAAGAACTGGCATGGCAGTTTGGCGGTCTAGAATGGACAAGAACTGTGAACCGTTTTCAGGCCTCTGAAGACGATGAATCAGTCGAAACGTCAGGCCACGTAAGTCGGAAATAAATGTTCCATCTAACAAACCTGTCATACAAAAGAAAATCTGAAGAATGTTCAAAAACACTTTTAGTACTATTAATTTCACTATTGACAATATATTGACAATAAGCCTTTGTTTGAGTAAAGCCACTATTCCAGATCAGGTGCTCCAAAAAATCGAAAATCGGGTTTCGCTGAACTTCGCTTGCTGCGGTTATCTGAACCCTGATTCCGAAAATTACACTTACTTTGCAACCTCTTTTATCCTGGGCTTAAGGCTAAGTTTACCCACAACTATAGTGGGCAAATCTCAAAATGACTGTTTTAGACAACCGTAACTGTGCAGTAATATTCTACTGCACAAAGTCAAGACGATATTCGTGATCGGCACCTCAGATAACCTCTGTTGGCATCTTTTTAGCTGAATCCGTGACTTTCGTCCTAGGCGCAAACTTGGCCTCACCCAGTGTAGAAGTGATTACCATGCAGAATAAGTGTAGTTTTCGGACTCATAGGGTTATATAATCCCATCAGGCAAAGCTTCAACGAAATCCGAGGTTATCGATTTCTAGGGTACCAATTGTGGAATAGTTTGCCATTCTTGTATTTCATGAGCTCTCTGTTCTTGAAACCTTGGCATTGTTCCTAAGCAATTTTTTTTTCTTTCTAAGCCATACAGGTTGTTAGACGAGATAGTTTATTATGCCTTTTCATGCCATTCTTGTAAACAGGTTGCTGGAAAAGCTTCCTAACATGCAGTAAGCTGTCCCCTTGTAAACGTAAAATTAAAAAAAATGAGTCCATTCTATTAAACGCCCACAAAGTTTGGGTGCGAGACTTTCTACAGAGCCTGCTTGAACTGTAGAAGTTTCTTTTTTTACACATTGAGCTATACCTAAATATCTGACATTGTACGCGTGAAAGTTGCAATTCCCTTACATATTTCCAAATTTAAAAATTTCTTCGCTCTCAGTTCTTGGTACCTCTTTTATCTTCCTGAGTTTGTGCCATTTTTGCTGTTCGTGTTTTCCTGTGCTGTTATTTTGGCTGTTTTGAGCCTGCAAGTGTGCAATGCATGATGCCAATTCAAAACTGCTTATGCATAGCTAGGCTATATAATAAACTATTATTATATAAGACCTTTACATCAAATCCCTTTAGCGGAAAGCAGGCACAAACTGCTTGCACTCAGGTCGCTTCAGCTCAGAAAGCAACACAACGATTTTCGTTTTTTTAAAAGGTGAAGGCTCTAAATCACATTTCCGAACCGAAAACAACATACTTTTCCCCCACTCGTAACTCTGTAACAGGAGCAGGAGAGCAGAAACAGCAAATAAATGAGCAAAAACCATCATCATGTGATCCTTCCTTAGTCACAGCGTTACATAAGAGCAGACAAGTTCAACAATTGGTTGATAATATCAATATAATTAGCATTAATAATATACTGGATATACTAAACAATCATATAATATTATATCGATTTTGCATAATATTATATAACTAATATTATCAACACATCAGTTATAATATATCATCATATTTCTCATCTCGGTGTTCTCAGTGAATGAGTAAAATGTCATAGATATATAAACTAATATATATATATAACATATTAACATATAAATACACATTAATATAATGTTTATATTATATATTATTTTATTATTATATTATTGTCAATGTATTATTTATATACATATTATTATACAAATATTTGTGTATTAATATACACATATTTACATATTAATATGTGTAAACAAGGGCTCGATGTGAGAACAGTACGCAGGTGACAAAATAGCAAAGCGCTCTCTCTCTCAAATACGTCAGTAAACCAAAAAATATGTAAGAAACTCTGAATCTGAATCGCCATCATAACACTGATATATAACAGTTTGGGCGTAAATAGGAGGGACGTATCTGAGATTCGGATAATAGTTCTTGATTCAAATAAGAGAGTAAGAATACTAAAGAGATGTTTAAACTTCTGCTATTTATGCAGAGGCTATTATCGTTAACAAAGGAATAGAAAAAAGTAGAGGAATAGCGTAAATCAGATTATCGTCTGTTCTCGCAGGTAAAAGGTAAGCTTTTTTAAAGAGATCGACATGACCAAGAATACTTGAACAGTAGTGAATCTAAACGAATTAAATGAATGAAATGAATGAATTCAAGCAGTAGTGGGTCTATGAAGTGAATTATTTTTTAGTAGCAAAGCAGCTTATACAGAGCAGTCAGCTTATACAAAGCAGTTTTTGCTTTGTATAAGCTGACTCTGAATGAATACCTTAGCGATTGAAGTTTCTTCCTTTTAGGGAGGCTATATTAGTGATTTCTCACTTGCTTCTATTGAAACAAACATACTAGCAAGCAAGTATTATTACTCGTTAATTCATACATATGTTGTGTTTTCTTCGACTTCTTTTGCCTTTCTCAAAAAATGAGAGTGATGATTTAATTACATGAACTATGAGCTATTCAGCACATTAGTATAGACTTTGGTCCAGAAGCATTACGTTTAAAAAGATGTAAATCAGATTAATTATGGCAATATTTTAGCACATGAGGTTCCAGTAATAAGGCATTTACCCTTCTCTCCAGTCCTGTACCAAAGCTTTTTTTTCATAAGTAAAGCTCAGTTTGACTCTCCCAATGTGTGAAACTTCCGGTATTTCCTCTTTCGTAACCAACTCCAACACCACTTTAAAAACAAAGCAGGTGAAAATGTTTCTCGTTCGTTTGCAGTTTTTATTTCTCGCTTTTAGAGCAATTTACTTTTTTATTAACTCGTTCTAGTCACACGTCGACATACTTGATGTCGTTGCTTTTGTTTGTTTGTATTTCTCTAGAGATTAATATTTTACTGTGGCAGTTTATTCTGCGTACTGTTTAGATTTTTAATGATTTGTTTCCTTACATAGATTCTTTCTATATGATTGAATAAAAATAGGAGAATGGTAATCAGATTTTCCATGTCTTCTACAATCTTTACCCTCTTTTTTTTGCGGACTCAGTCCTTTGAGATGGACGGGGCCAGGGCGTCCTACGTGTCCAAAATGACGAAAATCAAGCCGACTCCCGCTGTATTAACCAGTCTGGGCACGTGCAGATGCCTGGCTGCCCCCATCTCAGTGGTCTTAGTCTGCGAAAAAGAAAGTGTATGTAGGCATTCAT
>KN551349.1:10191-23416 GCA_000797555.1 Oesophagostomum dentatum | reverse complement strand
AATAGCAGATCTTATTTTTGCTTTTTTACTCTGTTTAAAATCCTAGCTGGCGTTTTTCAGGTTCAAGCCATCTGACATTAGCGATCTGCCGATTGCTGACAATCAGTTCCTCAAACTCAGCAATCGTGATTTTGTAAAAATTGCAAAGATTCGTCGAAGAGCAGATGCTCTCAATGAACGCGAAGTAGTGAAAGAGGTCAGTGTTATTTCGTCTTAGGTTTTGAAAAGCTTTATCTTAAAGACTAGAATTGCTTACAGCTGGATACTCTGCGTTCGATGCGTTCTAAGTTGGAGTTAGAAGCTCTCACCTCTATATATCCTCAGTTTATGATTCGTGTATATCTTCAACCACGACTCACCGCTTTGATGGAATCATTTGCGAGGACGTCGAGATAGCTGGCGGCAGATGCATGCGGGCAATGCGTTCGTGTTGCGAGGCGACTAAGTGCTTCGAGAAGCTGTATGCTGTTCCTGTAAATAATTTCTGTAAATTCATTTCCTGTCATTTCCAATGTTAATTCGGGTTTTTAAATTTTTTCTTGTCGTGATCATGTTTTTGGCTTTTAAGTGCCAGTTTATTAGTTTATTACATATAGAAACCCAGTTCCTTTCAAATCTTCCCTGTAATTCGAATTTGTCATCGCAGCTGGCTGTTAAATACGTCTTTCATCAATTTTGTTCAGATCCGTTTGTTATTTGTTCTTGTTGAAAACTTTCTATCTGTATATGGAACAGTTAAACTATAAAGCCGAGAAAATTCCATTGTCATCTATCCCAGAGAATGTGGACAGATTAGAACCTAAAACTGAAACATAAAATTAAAACTAATTTGTCATAGAATTAATAGCACCAATGAACTTAGCTATGATCATCTTGGTAATTAGCTATGATCATCTTGGTAATTTAATTCCTTTATAAAGAGACCTTTAAATATTCTCCGAGGCATTTTCGGGGGAAGTGTCCACGTTGCTACCCTCGTTCAATCGCAATTCCATCACCTTCCTACTTCCGCTTACCATTTCTCGTTGGGCGATGATAGCTGCGACTGTTTAATTAATTTATTGTATGGTGGTTTTCGAATGTAAAAAGTGCGGTAGAAGTAAGCTTCTACGTCTTTCCTTGCGTTTTCGTCCATTTCGAGCCCAGTTCCTCCTACTCTGCGTTAGATTTAGCCATGCTCTAACCACAAACGTAACGTATCTAATCAACATGACATTATTTACTTATTTTACTTTTGTGGCGTGTTTTGTATGTCTATCCCCGAATTGCTGGCTCTCTACATCCATGTATATGCTCTATGGACATATTTGCTGAATTTTTGTGGAAGATGCGTTTTTTAAATATTATCAAATTCGGTGCACCCCCTCAAGCCGAAAGTGGGCGGGGCTGGGGGTGGGGCCAAGGAAAAAGTGGTTGTAAAAATTTTTAAATTTTTTAAAAAAAAATTTTTAAAAATGAAGGTCGATTTTTTCAATCAGTAATCAAAATTATTTTTTTTAAAAACTGTCCCCTTTTTCAGTTTTTTCCCTGGCCTCTAGGCGGTAGTAGGCTCTACTACCGTGATCAGAAATGACACCGGCTTTGACTGTGTGAATGATCTGAATGCGATCTTTGTTTTCACAGACTTCAGTAGTGAAACATTTCTTAAAGGCACAGTCCCACCTGAAATCACTCCTGAGATTCTGCAATGAATACAACGGCTGGAAGCTGCTGATCACAAAACTGTAGAAATCAGTGTCGAAAACTCCCGAAAATCCCATTTTTAGAGCGTAGAAAAACCATTTCTAGCAATGGCGAGGCTTTGGTTTCTCACATGTTTCTCACATCCTCTCCTCCAAGTCCCTGCCGGGTGACCTCGCAAATTGCACGTAGCCCGAAGCATCTTTGACACCCCGAAGTGATCGCCATGTTTAGATGAAAGCAGAAAATTTCGTGAAAGCTGTTGTGCAGGCAAGGCATTTTAAAATATTTGGTATGAAAAGCCTTTCTTTAATATGATGCCATATTATTGAGCTGCTTCGAAGCGAGTACGATGTCCTAAAAAGGGAGATCACCGGTGTTAGGACAATTCATACGGAAATGTTTTGATCTAGGCTTAAAAAACGTGGTTTTTGACTGCTTTGGCCGGATGTAAGTACATCGCTGAATTTAGCACGAATATAAATATAAATATAGATGTGGATATGAAATAAGAAGATTTTGTTCGCGATGTTTTAGTTTTCATTTCTTGCACTAACCTTATACGAAAACTAAGAGATTGTTATTTAAATTTTCCCCTGCACTCGTCAGTAAGGTAAAGAAAACTTAAATTGAAATAAAATTGTAGTATATAGTAGGTGTGCATGTGAATGTGGGTGCTAAGTGTCTGTGTGTATGTTAATCTTTGTGTATGTGCATATTTGTATTCGCGTATATATGTACGTGTGTGAATTTAGAACCAAATGACAGATTCAAAAACGAAAATAAATATTTGAAAACTCATCGTCCATAGGCGATATAGTGGACAATAGGTGAAGTATTAACACTGCTTCAGTATGATAGTTGTTTTTGAGACTAACAGCAGCTCAAAAATGAGAATTGCCAATATTGCAATTTGAATAAACATGGTTGATGTTGTTGATGTTGGAAGTAATGAACGAAGTAGGTTTCATTTTTGCTCAAAGGTTGCTGCATTGCTGCAGTACTGCACTATTCGAACACGCCGGTTGTGAATATGCTAAAATCTCGTGCGTCAAAACGAGGTGGGACTGTGCCTTTAAACTTATCATTTTATATCAGGGACGCCAGTTTTTGGTTTACCCTTTATGAAGAGCCGCATAGTGCACAATCTGCCGCTATCTCGACCTAAACAGAAACGAGCTATCTATTGCGATATGCTTCACAACATTAACGTTGTTATCGGGTACGGTAGTGTGAGAAAAACCAATAGAGTAATCTGGTCCGCCATATGGGTGGGCACATCAAGAAAAAGCCAGATAACGGTAGCACTTTCCTTCTTTCCAAAGAAGCAGAGGAAGAACATTGCGGATGAGGTATCATTAGGGCAGAAGGTACTGCTTCCGTCGTGACTTGAAGACTGCAGGCAAAATCGGGACAATACGAGTTTTGACGCGTCGGAAGACGCCACGCTGCTTTAATATCGAATCGGAGTATTTGAGTCATTCAAAGTGTTGTCGGGATATTGTCCGTTTTGTTCTTGCCTTGACTCAGTCTTCGCTGTTCTTCCTTTAAAACTTTCATCTACTCTAGTGAACCGTCGAACCATCTTGAAGATGGCCACCACGGGCTCTTGTCCTATCTCTTGATATCCGTTCCGAACGTTGACGCATATCTCTGCTTGTAAGTCTGCGATCAAGCTGAGTCTTGTTGTGATTGAGAAGATTTCTCTCTAGACTACGACATATCGTCTGTATATGGCTTGATCAGTGTTTTGCGTATAGGCCCACGTTTCAATTCCGTAGCACAAGACAGGAAGGACTACGCTGTCTAAAAGCTGGGCTCGTGTCTTCTTATGGTTCTCAAGCATCTTGGTGACTTCTTTTATACTGTCTAGAGCTTTCCACGCAGCACGTCTCCTTCTTCCGATTTCCTCACTCAAGTTTCCCTTCATATTGATGTTTTTACCAAGATATGTGTATGAGGTGACTTTT
The DNA here is from genome assembly GCA_000797555.1 of Oesophagostomum dentatum. Lineage (NCBI taxonomy): Eukaryota > Metazoa > Nematoda > Chromadorea > Rhabditida > Strongylidae > Oesophagostomum > Oesophagostomum dentatum. Next base: position 19,766 of record KN551349.1, on the reverse strand, counting down.
GAGGATACCTCCTTCCAGCTTGAGATTCTTCCTGATGGACACCACGCGTTCTTCATTTATTGCGCCTTCTTCTGGTTCATTCCAAAACCAATTCGCTTGCTAGCTTCGTTTAGGTAATTCAGCATACTTTGGGCTTCTTTTTGAGATTTGGCGCAGAGTACGACGTCATCTGCAAAATGGTGATTGATTGGTGATGTGTTCATTCCGTCGACTCGAGCCTCATCCGAATCCATGTTCTTCGTTGCATATTGGAGTACCGTCGTGAACAGCTTCGGTGAGATGGTGTCATCCTGCTGACTCCGCACTTGATTGGAATTTGCAATTCTCTCTCAAAAGTTTAATAGTTGTCGTCGCTTCCTATAGCAGCCTTGGATAGCCCTGATATATCTAGGGTGAATTCCAGCGTCGATAAGAATTCGGACCACCGCATCATGCTCGACTGAGTGCTCGACTCGACTGAGGAAGGCTTTCTTATAATCAACGGACACCAGCAGAAGTGGTATTCTTTACTCGCGAAGTCTTTCGATCAATTGAGTAACAGCGTGCAAGTGATCTCTGACTGAGAAATTCTTGCGAAACCCGGCCTGTTTTACTGGCTGATACTTGTCAAGTTCTCGTCCCATTCTTCTTAGGAGAATACTCGTGAAAACTTGCACAGGATTGATAGTAGTGAGATCGGCCTGTAGTTTGCAATACCTTCGTTGTCTCCGATCTTGAACAGAAGCACGGTTCTCGTTTTTCGCCAGTTGTCAGGAATTCTTTTTTTCGCAAAGGTAGATTGTGAATTTCTCTGCCAACAGCCTATGGAATTCGTATCTTCCAGCCATGAGCAAATCTACTGAGATATTGTTATCGATGTTCGTCCTAATCTCAGCTGAAAGGATTGGCTGTAGTTCTTCTTTTTGCCATTATGTTTGAAAGAGGTTGACTGCTTATCGGTAAGTAAAGTTCCTTATAAAAATGGCAATAGGGAATACATTGAAGATATAATGAAGAATATAGTGAAATTTAGAGGGACGATTGTGGACGATTCAAAAAAAGCCACTCATAGTTATGAGTCGCGCTGATGGAAGTTCTTGTTTCGATACCCACTCCCTAACGAAAAACCAGCTCATCGTTACCGCTGAAAGGGTGTGGACAAGTATCAGTGTTCAATACTGCGCGGATAGAAAACGTACATCACTATACTACGAACCGCGAGATTACCTGCGGAAAGAACGAGTAGATCTTCTGTTTTTATCACTAGCGAAAAATGGCGGACGATGCCATGAAGGAAGTACCAACACCGTACTCTCCGTTATCACCACTGAGAAATTGCTGAAGAAAGGCCCTACAATCGTTACACGAGCCCACCACGTATGCATTGAAATATTTGAAACAGATGCGTCCTACTCCAATTTCCTCAAATTACTGGTAGGTCAAAGAGAACCTCGAGAAAGCGATAGAAATTGGGGATCCCCTCATGCAAAAATCAGATGTGGTATTGATATTTGGTAGAATTCAACCAATCGTGGCAGCTGATGAAAAAACTGTCGCCCATTTGAAACGACTACTGCCGCGCAGCTGCAAGTATATCTCAGGTGTGGATTAACGCATTCGAAGAGCTTGATAGAGTTTATGCGCCTTACTCCAGTAATTCTGACATGACCATTAAGGCCCTTATTGCAGCTGATAGAAGAGATCCGCTATCCACGCGTTCATTCGCGCGAAGGAATGCAGTGCAGAGTTTAAAAGAAACCAATTTCAAGACTTACTTATCCGACTAGTACAACGTCTGCGTATCGTCGTAGTGCTCCTGAAAGAGTTACAAAAACGTCACATGGATGTCGGATAAAGTTGTCGAATCTATTGCACTAGATGAAAAGTAATAAGCCGAATTAATTCGGTTCGGGCGCGAACCGATATGCTTATTGAAGAGATGAGTTTGTTCAACGAGGTCGAGAATGTCCCGCCGCACTTGGTTTGTTCGCTTAGAAAATTACTGAGAGCTTTTGACGCTTACTCAATTGGTGGAACTATAGAATGGGAAAATCTAAATTGTGGTTAGGTCAAAATAGTACTAGACAACGATTTAATGCTGGTCTCTAAAGTGCGTGTTCTCTTGAAATAGCAGGAACCACGAAGAAGCTTAGGAGACGGTCATCGTTCTCAAATCTGACTGATACGAAAAAGCCATTCAAATATTTCACTCATGTGCGTATCCCGTCCCTTCGGGAAGTTAATCGACGTAAGTTATATTAATATAAAGGCAGTGTTGATGATCGGCTAGAGTCGGCAGATAGTCTCCCTATTTTCGGGTGGACGATAAGGGATATCACTAGTGACGCCACTTGGTACATTGAAGCCATTGAAAAGGACGTTATGACTGCATCTGTTGACGAGATCTGTAAAAAGATTTTTATGGATTTGGGCCGTGACGTTTCATGGAAGGGATCTACGCTTTATGATGTCCGCTGCAATGTTTTGTGAGTTATTTATTTATTTGTTTTTTTTTAAAAATTCATTTGCATTCGAGATGCGCCCATAATATTCTGAAATAGAAATAGTGCGTATATGTAGAAAGTGAAGCGCAGTCGTTTGCAAAAGGGCTGCGCCGTGCGGTGAGCTACGTCGACAGCTCCTTCGCGCGCTTAGCGATACCGAATTCCCTACGAAGCCGCTCCACTTCAACCACTAGGATGGAAGGAGAGGAAACAGCTCAAGGCGATCAAGTCTTTATCATTGAGTCAGTGCCAATCAAATCGTCGTCGCTCCAAAATTGGGATAAGCTCCATTGAACAGAAGGATGACTTTATGTCCAATGTGATCGAAGAGCAGGAAAAAGATGCAGATACCTCTGACAAGGAAAATTAAAACGAAAATTGATATTAAAGATTCTGAAAACCAGCTGTTGTGCTAATGATTTTAGAGAAACATCCCTAATCCACTCAGTTTTTGGTTTCTATAGTATTTTTTTAAAGCATTTGATATAAGTATTCTTCATTGTAAAATGTTTATCCAGAATATTACAAGCAAGACTACTTGTGATGTAGGCGAAGCATGTATTTTTTAAATCTTCAGTTTATCTGCATACCTCTCGATAGCGGCACTTAAGTCCAGTTTACTGCTAACGCATTTTTCAGACCAATGTTAATTTCCTGGATTTTTGTTTACGCAGTTTGTGCTCTTTTAAATTTTAGAAAATGTTGTTATGGGCTCTATGTTAGAGAACCATGGTACCACATACTCTTTCCTTCGCAGTGTCATTTCTATTTTGACGGAATTATTTCTATTTTTTAAAGTTTTAAACCATATTGTGATGTGTAAGCTGAGTTATCCTAAAGCAGTAGCGTATGCTCAATGTCACCAGCTAACTTTACGTTTATTTATCTATTTCATATACACACATTAATGTGGGTATAGGCATCAGACAGTAGAAACACTATAAGAAAACCGGTCTCAGAATGGGAAGTTTTTAATTTTAACAGATAGATAGATACAATTGCTGCAAAACAAAACGAAGGAACAACACATAAAGCGCGCTTGCAAATGTCATCACAGAAATGGAATTTTTTAGTTGAAAATATTAAAAGGTAAAAATATTAATACCATATTAGATTAGGATAAACATTTCCTGTAGTGTGTGAATAGAACATTTAACAAGAGTTGTTCAATATTTTAAATAAGTTCGTTTGCTTACACCTTATCCCATGTGTCTTTTTTTTCAAATACCATATAATTCTGCATATTTTTTTGTCTCCGTTCAAAAATTTTGAAAACCAGAACTAGCGTAGTTTCTTGCGCAACTCTCGGCAATAAAAATGTTTCCCAACTCCTTGTCAAATACCAAATATTTTATATACAGTCAATTTCGTGCCTCCTAACTTCATCCTGCCATTTAAACATGTCTATTTCAGTTGTATCAATTCCACGTAAATTTTACGCCTTATATGTATTTTCGATGAATTATGAGTACTTCTGATCACTTACTGTTATATGACATTGTAAGAATAGTACAGGCATAATAAATTTGATATGAAATTGTGGGTGTGTCCTCTGCAGCCTACTGACTGACTGACCCGTGACCCTTCTTGATATTGATATCTTGGATATTTATTACATAGGACAAACCCATATGAAATAAATTTTAAAAATGCAAAAAAAAAAAAACAAGACCAACCCGAACAATGTACCATCAACAGAAAAAACGAGGTAAAATAATGTAGCGGAATAAAACGAGGTCGAACAGTGCAAAACAAGGTAGCATGAGCAACAATACATATCAAAACTAAACACCTTTTCCTAGGAAAGTAAGTGGTTCACTATTGTGCGCAAAAACGATGATAATTTGGAAAGAATGGCCTATTCTTTAATAAGAGTATTGAGTACGGGGACAGTTCCGTCAACAAAGAAGTATTTCCTGACGTCTTTTCTGACATAACCCAGAAAGAACTTTCTAGTTCCGCCTCTTGTCCTTGAAATCTTTGTTTTAAAAACATGGCTGACCTCATCCCAGCTCTACCATATTAACTTTTATGGGCCATTAATCAAATTTTTTCTTCTATGCTCGAGTGATCCCAGTTAAAATTGTGACTACGCACTATTGCATTTGGATTTTCGTCATACAGAAAGCCAGTAGTTCTCATAAGGAGCTTCCTAGTAAAGTTATTTTGTACTTTTGCCAGTAACAAAACTGAAGTACGCTTGTGGGGACTAAAAACGACAGTGCCATACTCGAGCAGATGCCCTATGTAAGTTTTATTGCTTTTAATAAAAGCTGTAATATTAGTTGAAAATTCACGGAAGATTATACGTAAGTCTAGTGGCTTTGGCAGCAATATGTTCACAATGCGCATCAAAACTATGGTTTTTATAACGAACCCGAAATCAGTAACAGTATCAGCTTCTTTTAGGTGAACGCCGTTCATATAATAAGGAGAAAGATGGGTAACAATCGAGTTTTTGGCAAGATATAGGAAGCTTCCACGTAATAGACCAATCATAAATGTCGTTTAAGGCACTTTGTAGTCTGTCGTGGTCAGCAACACTCTCTATCCTGCAGTATATTTTAAAGTCATTAGCGAAAGCGCAATACAAAATTCCACTACTGAGCACAACAGCAGTGATTCATAAGTGTGAATATTGAATAAAACAGGTGTTAAAACCCCACCCTGAGGAACTTCACTTAACACATTCCTCGGACAAGAATCGCTACCAAGGTGCATAATGAACATACGTTTCATAAGAAACTAGCTCTCCAGGCTACAATACGTGGATGAATACCTATTAACTTCAACTTATGAACTAGCATGTTGTGGGGGACTTTATCAAAAGCTTTTGTGAAGTCAATGTAGATGACATCAGTACTGAAACCTTGATCCAAATCCTGAGTTCAGTCATTCAAAGTCTGCAGCATGGCTGTCACAGTTGAGTTGTATTTCTGGAAGCCACGCTGATTAGGAGATAAGGTATTACACCGATCTAGGTGAGCGACTATTCGCTTTTTGAGCATCTTCTCAAATAATCTAGCAAAAATTGAAGTTATACTAATTGGACGGAAGTTGGAAACGCAAGTGAAGGGCCTTTTCTTGGGTATAGCTGTTACGAATGAGGTTTCCCATATCACGGCTCTCATAAAACTTAAAGGCAGCACTCACGATAAAAAAAGTCACGAGTTTTTCTTCAAAAATTCTAAGCTGGGTAATCCTGTATGCTCTTAGTGAAACATGATGACAAATTATGAACAAATAAGCAAAATAGATGATTTTCTGAAAAGCTGTAGAGAGGAAACAGGTGCTAGTTTGCTTCCACAAAAAGGGCATTGGACAAGACGGCCGGCCGGCTACATTATTGGAAAACCGTGATCGGTGGGACTGTCAGCTGACAGGCCAAGCGGCGCCTCAGCCTACCTCATAAGGAATGATATTTACTTTAAAGGACACCCATTTTCTGCAGAAAGTCGTAGAAACAACTAAATGTTGACAGCATGAAAAGTGTATCTAACTGTGAACAAGAGACTAATAACAACAGTTTCCCATCATAGACCAGGATTTAGCTGTACGACGTGTCACTAGTCAAATATAATCTGTTTTGGGTTTGACAGTCCTACCACGCCGCGGTGGAACATCACAACTGGAACATCGGTGAGCGGGGTCGTTCTGGGTGGGCACATCGTTCATACTTGTTGAGCGATACTTCAAGGAAGCTGAGCTTTAGAGTTTAGTTAACCCAGCAAAGGCAGCGATTTGAGCGTATATTTGAGATTCTAAGAAGTTGAGAAAAAAGTTTTTTTTCCCGTGAGTGCTGCCTTTAGGTTGAAGATATACTGGATAGGACCAACTAATGAAGGTGCAACCGATTTGATGAAATGTAATGAAATGCGATTGGGTGTAAAGGAAGTTGATTTAGGTCACTTAAACAAAAGTTCCAAAAATTATCAGCTTGAAACCGAATGGAATCAGTCATTACAGGAAAAACTGGCTGAGTAATACGAAAGAACTGTTTTGCCTGTTTCGCCTCTACTTCTAAACAGGAAAGTGTGAAGAAGCTACCACTCCCGAGGCTCATCGGTAGGGAAGGGTGGTGAAGTAATATACGAGGAGGTAGGAGGGGTTTATGTGTTCTGAAGGGGGCGGGAAGGAGGTATGTGGAGAGAAGTAAGAAAGTTCAAAAGAAAGTTAGATAAGACCTACTTTATAAAATTTTCTTTAGCAACATTTTAACAAATTTTTAAAATATTTTGTATTTTTGTAAGTCCTCGTATTTATGTGTAATAAATTTTTTGTAAGTAAGGCATTTAATAATACCGTTGGTGATTATAAATTTATTATAATTTAATTGTATTAAGTGATTGATAATCAAGAGCGTTCGTTCTATGAAATGATCATAAATAGAACAAGTTCTAGCTATTCTTAATATTTCCAAATATACCATAGATATTTTAATTTGATAAACTAATAAATGAAGTTGCATTAGATAGCTCCAAATGTACTATCTTCAACTTTTTGAGATGCCTTCTGAAACTCATCGGCCAAAAGCTTAGCTTTATCTTGGTTCAAGCCTACGACTGATCCATCCTCAGTAACAAGCACGCTTAATCTGAATTTCTTTTGAAGCCGAGTGTTCAACAATTTATAGAAAGCAGATTTGTTTTTCGCATTAGCAACTCTATTCTCAGTAGATGCATTGAACCATTTTCAAACACCGTCCAAATTTACAGCTGATTTTCTTGAAAGTTTCCCAGTTTCCTGAATTGTTACTACGACAAGCCCTGATCCAAAACCGTGTTCTTAACAACAAAAAAAAGAAAATAACAGGCCTAGGTTCCATTATTTTATCCATTTTGTTGGGGAATCCTGAAGGGCTCGTACTGAAGGGCTTATGTTATTAAGATAATCAGTCTCGTCCAAGTTGTGTCAGTTCACATGCTCGGTGCAACTTAGACGAGATTTCTTGTTTAGCTGTCACAAGCCCCACTCTTGGCAACATGATACTACGAACCCGTTGAGAAATGTACCTACATATAGTACGTACAATACGTACAACTAGCATTGGGCGGCGCTTACAATCTACACATGACTGCTGATCAACAATAAGCGATCCGATAAGGAATGAACTCGGAATGTGATTTAGCAATTTATACAATGTTTTCGATAAGCCAACTGGTACTCATCTTTCCTTCAAGCTGTCTTTTTGGAGCTGCATCGTATCATCAGGTGCATCTGTACCACTGGCACAGTTGATTGCTTGTCATGACTAATAATAAAGCAGGAAGGGTTTTAGCGTGTATATGTGTGTATGTATGTGTGTAAGTGTGTGTGTCTGCTGGTCACGAAATTCAATAACTTTGCGCAGAAGTGTCCTAGAGCGGTGAAATTTGGCATTTTGGTGGTCTTTCAACTATATCACAAGTCTGCAGCGTCTCAGTCTTTTAGCGAACATATGTGCAAAGTTATGCGGCGCCGAATGATGCCAACACTGGACAGTGATTTCCTGCAAAGCGCAAATTTGTTCCTACAGGAAACCTGGAGTGAAGAAATCTGTACCGTGGATGGATAAGACGTCCCTCCACACAGCTTCAACGTTTTAGGGCTGCAGCGCATATCTGCGCCATGTTACGTGGCGTCGAATAGCTGTAACTCCATAAAAGGAGAAATTAGCCAAAAATTGTCGTATATTTACTGTTGGAGCAATTGTAAAAATGCCAAATTAGTGTCATAAGTGGAGCAGGGCCTGAGTTATACATTGGCACAGTAACCAAGTTAGTGCGCATGTATAGGCGGAGCTTTGCGGCGTCGACTGTTGACAGGAGGAGGCTGTCAGGGTAAGAGAAGCACAAGTCTTTAGGAGAAAAGACGATCAGTAAAATTAAGGCCATATGTGGATCAACATCAATGGAAGATATATTCGACTTCTATAGGATAAAGCGCATATGTAAATCCTGAATAAAAGGCGTAAAGAATTTGCGTTGAAGACTGAGTCGCCGGCGACTCTAGCGATTTCCAGTGACCGCGATAGTGGTGACTGTTGAATATATTCTATGAAGAAGTTCAGTAGCGTTGTTATGGAGCATTTCATCGATGAGCAGGATTCAAATATGGTTCCCATGTCAAGAGCAAGAGCTCAGGAAGGATGTGCAGGAGGGCGGGACCAGTATGCAGATGATAGAGACAGACGTCCAGAAAGTCGGGGCTAATGTGGAGGAGGCCGGAACCGGTGCGCAGGAAATGAGGAACGATGTGCAGGAGGTCGGAGAGGGTGTGCAGGGGGCCGGACCGGTGCAGGAGGGTGGGACCATGGTGCAGGAGATCGGACAGGCTGTAGGCTGTGTGGCAGGTTCGGGAGCAATGTGTGGGATGTCGGAATAGGTTTTCTGTAGGACCGACGTCCAGGAGATCGGGGCCGCTGGGCAGAATGTAAGAACCCACGTCGAAGAGTGTGCAGAAGGTAATGACCGACGTCTAGGTGGTCGGACCCGATGTGTAGGATGTGGAAGCCTGTGTTCAGGACGCCGGAATCGATGCGCAGGAGGTCGGGACCACTGTGCAGGGAGTTGGAGAGGGTGCATCGGTGCGCGGGAGGTCGGGATAAGTGTGCGAGAAGAGGAAACCTGTATGCAAAAGGTGGAAACCGGGTGTTAAAGGTAGGGGTTGATGTGCAATGGGTCGGAACCAGGGTTGGGACAAAAAATTCCCTCAAAAAATTTTTTCGAAATTATTTTTTGGAAATTTTCTTCGAAAAATATCGGAAAATTCGAAAAATTCGAAAAAATCTCTGGATGAGCCAATTTTCTGGGAAAAACCATGAGCAACATCATAATTTTATTGCAAACTTGTGGAAAAACATGTTGACCTGAAAGGGGACGGTAAGCGTACAGCGGAGTATGCGCATATGTGTGCACAAGGCAGTTGAAGAGAGAGTAGTTAAAAGTACTTCAGCGGTCAAAACCCAGAAGCGGATGTTAATCTTTAGAAAAAATGAGCTCATTAAAAGGTTAAAAGTTTCTATGGTAAAGTTTTTCCTCATACCGTTTAAAATTATGGCAGCGGTAGAAATAAACTCTCAGTTTCTACTGTGGCTGGAGGGGCGGGGAAGTA
>KN551337.1:14970-30032 GCA_000797555.1 Oesophagostomum dentatum | reverse complement strand
TTGTAGCTGTCTACTTATGCATTCCTTGCAACCTTTGAGTCCCTCAGCGGCGGTCGCAGAAATTTTTCTGGGTGGGAAAAGGGGAAGGAGAAGGGAAAGGTTTGCATGGACAGCTACAGCCTACTGTATGTATATATGAAAGGTAGTGGGACTGCGCTGGGGCGCAACCAAGAAAAATTGATTGCAAGATTTCCGGACATATTCTTAAATTGTTTAAAAATAAATTTGCCGTTTCAAAAATAATAGTAAAACTAATTTTTGAAAAATGACCGATCTTAATTTTTTCTTTGTGACCTGTAAGTCACTTTCAAAAAGTTTCGTTCCACTCTCTTCTTCCCCTCTCCCCTCTCTCGGATAGCCACTGATTTAAATACCAGTACTTTGTCTTTTGTACCAAGCTGTCTACGGAACCTTATGTGCAGTATGGATATCCTCTAAGGGTTCTATTATTTGTGTTTCAAGGGTTCAAAATTTTGCAAAGTGAAGGAGACTTATAAGACGCAAGAATTGTGATTTCTTGAGTTTTTACAGAATTTCTAGTAGCTGTCAAGGTAGGAGTCTGTAACCGACAGAGGTATACCACCTGGAAGCTCGAACGTCAAGAATTTTCACACAATATTAGACATCACTGATCGAGACTGAGTTTAGGGTAGTGGCCTCACAAAATCGTGGACGGCGACAGCGATTATGACGAGGCTTTTGAAGATGGAAATTTGCAACCACCATCCCAAACAAAATGTCAGAAATTCTGCAGGAAAAAGAGGTCGCCCTAAGTGTCAGAGGGTCCATAGAAAAAGCAGCAAAACTGCAGAAAAATACTTCTTCTGCGGTTTTGCTGCGACGGTGCAAGAAAACCACAAAAAAAGAGTACTGTAGGACAGGCAGAAAAACCGCAGAAGATGAGCAGAAGAAGCGCAGAAAAAGCGCGGAGAACGCAAGAGAAAGAGAGAGTACTTTAGAGTCAAATTTACGTGACATATGGGACAACCATCTACTGGGTGAAGTAGAAGAAGGCCAATTATCAGAAGACCTCGCTGGTAGGTCAGACTGTGGAAACACCACAGTTTGCAACTGTCTCGCAGTTGCAAACTGTGAAGGACGGGCGGCTGCGAGTGCCAGACTATTCTTGAATCCTGGAGCGCTATACCCAGAGTACTGCGACGAAAGCTTTACATTTTGCTACAGCTGATTTGTTGGGTTCATGTATTGCGCAAAAATAAGCGCAGAAAAACAGCACAAGAAGTGCAGAAAAGCGCATGTCGGTTTTTCTGCGCTTTTTTCTGCAAAACTGTCTGAGATCAGAATATAAGTGCATTCTAACGATGATGCGGAAGAGAAAGTCAGGTAGGTTGAACCTAGAACATACCACAAACATTTCAAAAAAAATTTTTTTTGGATATTACAGCCAATGGTTTCACACTCGCTGATGCATGATGTTTTGCGAATTTCGTGTATGCTCATTTAACTCATTTTTATGAAACACCCTCAACTTTACGTGTACCTGCATTTTGCAAGATTTGCTAACTGTTTTCCACTTCAACAAGGCCTTATGCGCTAAACTATAAGTGTAAAGAAAAAACATAGAACTTAACCGACAAGTCTACCGCGACAGTTGTAATCCTATGGCCCACGCTTCTGAAATTAACCCAAGCTGCTTACTCCAGGTTTTTCGCACGGTATGAGAATCCAAAGACTAAGTAAACTTCAAAAGTCTGGGATACCGAGTTTCAGACGATACCTATCATCGCCTACGAGAATTACGCTCCATCTTCGGTAGCTGTCATACTTGGCTAAAAAATCTAGCGCAGAAATTAATACTTTAGCGATAACATTCGCCGAGTCCAGTTGACAACTTCACACTGGGTCTCTTCAATACCCACAGTGTTTACCTCCAAGTAGAGTAAAATTGACCAAGCTATATTATGAAAAAATACACTTCTGCGATCCACCGAATGCGTTCGAAGTGTTAAAAAGAAAAAGGTATATTCTTTACTGTTTGTCTTAAGAAGCTCACTGACGAAAGTTTAATTTTTTTGCAACAGCCGTAGTTACTGCATAGAAAAAGAAAGATAAAGAAGAGAGGAAGAGATATTATTTCTAGAGTATATGGACATTCGTCACAATTACCCAAGATAGAAACTCTTTATAAAGCTAAGCTTAAGGGCAGCATTCATGGAGAGTTTTGCTGAAATATAAGCAACGTGGCTCATGGATTTGGAGAAAGCACTCCCCAAAAAACCGAAAAATTCGTAAAAAACCAAGTTTAGGAATTTCGCTCTGGCCGTGATGTCATGGCCTGGACGAGATCGCGTGTTCCTTTCGCCGTGACTGAAGAAATGACCAGTCGTACGTATATAACCCGTTCGCATACGGGCTTTTCTAACCCTTGCAAGCGCTGTTTGCTCTACTTGCCCACTCCATCACTGTCAATCTTTATGTACTGCCGAGAGCAGGTTTCGTGCATTTTTGCTTTAGCTGGAGCTTACTTGGTCAAAGTCCTTCCCAAAATTTGCAAGAAATATAGAGCGGTTTTTTCATGGATGTTGCCTTCAAGCAACTTAACGTCAAAATCCCTTCAGTGTGCTGACCGGATAGGGACAGCGTATTGCGAAAATGTTCAGGCAAGACGCCAAAGATCGTGAAATATTCCCGACACGCAATTTTGTGGACAGTGACAAACGTCCGGTAACCCTTCAGATTTACATAGTTTTTGCTATAGGAGACTTGGAGCGCCTCGCCTTCACCACGTTTCTGCAAAACCATGAGCAACAGAAGACGCATTCAGCGAACTGTAGTGAACAACCCTAAAGCTCCCATAAGTGTACCGATGGTAGCAAAAAGGTGGGTAGATATCTTTTCTTAAATACAGGCATTTCTATAAATTCTTATATAATTATTCTTTATATTTTATATTCTCTTAATAAATGATAGCTTCAAAACTTTCCACCTGAAAGTAGGCCTTCAATGGCAGTCGTATCCAAACGCCAGCTGGAAAAGAGCTGAGATTTCGGAATACGATGCAAATGACTCTAGCATCACGTCATCGAACTGAACATAATTTTTGGCAGCTGTGCTAAAGCAGAATTCGTGCTTTTAATGTAAGCCGTTTATGTAGCCCTGGGTTTTTGGAAGGTTCTAGGTACTAGAAGCGGTGAAGCGGTTGACCCGATGCGGTCGGAGCCTGCGGTTCGAAACTAGGGATGATGAATGATTGCCGCTATGTTGTTCGTAAAGAACGGAAGCTAGACAGTGCGTGTGATGGTAACGAACAAAAAAAGAGCAGACTATTGCGATTTACCACTTGAACCGTGTGGCTTCACCTATGGAGGTAGAACAGATCTGTTTTCTAGCAAATTTATAGGTAGCTTAACCCTGACCACAGAGTGCCAGTTATAGCTGCAGTTAAATAGGTAACCTATCTATCTGTTACAAATGTTTAAATACATTCTTGCTGCTTTTTGAATGAAAGAACTCTAAATAGCATATTTCCTCTAACTTCATAGCTATAATTCCTTTAGATCAAAGTTTTCTCCTTTCCTACTATTAAGTTTACCGATTAGCCTAATCATATGTACAAAATTAGCGGAACGATAAGGAATGGAACTACTACCGTTCGATAGATGCGCTTATAACTAGAAAAACCCTGAAGTATGAAGGCGTAAGTCTCTGTCCGTAAGGAGTTATGACGTCATAAAAGTCGCTTGGTTCTGCTTAAAGGCAGCATCCACGAAAACAATAGACTTTGAGATTTTTGCATTTTTTATCCGCTAACCATGCATGGGTTGCCCAAAGCCAAAGTAGGAAAGTACAAAAGTTAAAACTCACCGGAAAATGTCGAAAACGTGCCCATCGCTTATCCAAATTACGGGGGTGAGTGGACGAGTTTTCCGTGGACTCGCGCGGCGAACAAGTACGCCTCGGTATAACTGAAACAAAAGCGCTTCACTCTACGGAGGTCCAATGGCCGAAATGGCAGAAATTCTGATTTCTCCCTCCGTAGTTTGGTGTATTACACTGAAGCGCACTTCTTTCACGGAAATCTCGTCCGCGCACCTCAGTAACTTGGATAAGCGGTATGGGCATGTTTTCGACATTTTCTCAGTGAGTTTTAATTTTGGTGCATCCTTACTTTGGCTTTGGGCAACCCATGTGGTTAGGGTATAATCAATGGAAAAATCTCAAGACAGATTTTTTCCGTGGGTGCTGCCTTTAAGAATCCCCAAAAATGAAGCGTTATTTGTTTAAAAAATCGGCTCAGATGCTTTTCTACTTGAATATGCTACTGATCTAAAGTAATCTATAGGGCACACTGGTGGAAAATACCCCACTTTTGTAGTTTTCATAGAAATTTAACTAATATTCACGACATTATAACTCCAGAAACGCGAAAAATGCGCCTTCCTACTTCAATAATTCTTTGGTTACGTCAGTATCTATCGAATGGTTCTGATCGTTCGTTATCATTCCCCTAACCACGTACATTTTCGTTGAGTACAAAGTCAAAATGCTGAGACGAATTCGATCGGCGATATCAGTAGCTGCGGTTACTTAGTATTCCTGTTCTTTACAGGTATCCGTAAGGGAACAACAAATGGTTCTATGCCATGTTTAGGATCCTGAAACCTATAGGACTGTGTAAAAACGTATTTAAGCAGATAGACAAAAAGTCATGCCTTCACAGTGCAAAGGCGTTGAAAATGCTTCAACATGTAAGCTCTCAGCGTTTTAATCTATGCTGTGCATAGCTTTGAGATGGACATTTTTAGAAGGAAAGCATCCAAGCCTTATCTCTGAACTGGAATTCAGCATCGTAGCATGGTGCATTGCAGTCTAAATAGTGCTAGAAAATTTGAAGATGAGAAAATTCAGCATTAACCGGGATGAAATAGAGTGGGGTATAAAAAGTTTAGCTAAAGACGAATAACGGTGGCGCTCAAAGATTAAGAAGTGATGAGAAGAAATTTAATAATAGACGATTTGATAAACAGAAGTGTCATCATTTCCTCGCTGTGCGATGAGGCTGACCAGATGTTGATGCCAGACTTGAGCAATTTGCCATGAGTTATGCGGCTTTTCCGCCTTACCACAAAAAAAACCCTCGAGATCTTTTACTCATGACTATACTAACTGCGTTGGTGTCACCTGACGAAATGAAACTGTGCTGTCTGGCTGATGTTAACGAGAGATGAGCAGCTGAGGTCAGCTGGCTAAGGAACAGCCAACACAGATCCCTCGTACAGTGTTCGCAGAAGCGCTGACAGTGTGAAGACGTGCGTGACGAGGTGCTAGGAAGCGACGAACGGCTTGGCGATGGCCGACCACCGAGGAGGGGAGGGGCTGTGAACCAGCAGGGAGAGCATGTGTATCGGCGAGAAAAGTTGGAATTCGCACGCTCGGCGTCTCCCATTTGTTTTTTGTTTGCGTGGGAACGCGGCTCGTTCATTGTCGTCAGAAACGAGCGTGGGAACCGGTCAGACGGCTGCTGCGAGAGCGTTGCCGTCAAGGAGGCACTCCCGTCGGGGTCATCCCAAGCCCACCGCGAAGCCACTGCTTCGATAATGCCGTTTGTGAACCCATTCCTCCAGTGGAATTCAACGGGCTGAGGTTTTCTAATGCTAGGAGAGTGAGAAATGTTGCTTTCAAGACTTAGAAGCTATTCCATTCCCGACACGATCAGCTCAAATTTCACGGGAGATCATTCGAGTGCCTGCAAATTTTCTTCTGCAGTGCTGCCTAGTTTTTCTTTTAAATCGTGCTGTTTTCTTATGCGTGGTTCAGCAAGCTAGAATTTTCTATGAACTAGTTCGTGCTAGCGCACCACTAGTGCTTTAAGTAAATAAGTAAATAAATAAATAAGTAAAAATAATCACGAAAACTGGAATCTTTAGTCAGTAAGTTTGCACTGGAGTTACGACAGATTTGTTGTAGGAGGCCAACACCATGCTTTACAGTGTGGCCTTCCTATTCTTCAGGCTGAGAATCGACCTAAATTTTCGAAGTTTCTGGCGTCCTAGCATTTCCCTAGAAACCCCCTCACAGGAGAACAGCTCCAACAAACATCATGTTTTATTAGAGGACGAAATTACTTCAAATCTCACCCGGTAAGTCAACTTCTCTGGAGGATTTTAACCACTTTATTCAAAGCACAGTGGTTTTGTTTAGTAAATTTTTAAAAACAACAAAAACTTCTGTGGTTGCAGTGAAATTTTTGCCACAAGGTAATACTGCTTCTACAGTGTTTTGCAAAAGAAATTATATATGACTCTCAGCCTCCAAAAAGTTGATTCTGGACTTTTCCAGAATTCTCGAGTTAAATAAAACAGCGACAGTTATTGATACACTACCGGTGATGTGCTAAGATAAGGCAGCAATACACGCATAGTCAGTCAAACCGCTCTGCTGAGTTAGAGCTCTAGTTGCAGTAAGACGAAGATTACAGGCAGTGTTCAAGTACATCTGAGCGCTACTTTTTAAATACTTTGTAACCAAAACTTGTACCGAAGCAGCCTCGCCATGTTTCTTCTTGCCTCAGGACAGGGACTTCCGATTGCATGGAAATCTTTCTTCCTTCCATCTGACGAAAAAAGTTATATTTCTGCTACATAGTTCCTCGGCAGATGTAATAAGCATTTGTTCGTCGTTCAATATCAAATATAACAGCTAAGAAAATACTTTTCTTGTGGTCTTTTTAATGCAGTATATAGTTCTCCACTGTTACAAGAGCGCACAAACCGACGTCTAGCATTTCTTGAGTATAGTCTTTTCGTTGTCCTAATATATGTCCCAATTCCTTCCTCTTGGGAGAATCTGGCACAGTATCAGTCAGTGACAACACCCTTACTATCACTAGATTCGTAGCTGAGAAGTAAGGGAGCAAAAATTTTTCCTCTTTTTCAGGCTCTACAAGATAAAACTTCATGAAAGTGATCTCAAAGGGGTTCAAGAACAGAGGGTCGCACAGAGCGATATCCTTTCTAAATGCGAAATTCCCTCCTGGCTTTCTTCAACAAACTATTGCTCTACAGTACTCCAGAGTCCTGAAGTTGAAATTACTCAGAAAGCCTATTTTAGCGGTCGCGTTTGGAACATTTTTAGTTTTTTAGAAGATCCTTAGATATATATTTATTACATGAAGAAGTCATGTTAATAACAGCAACAAACAACAAGTTACCTATGTGTAAGTTAAATTGCAGAAAAAATTTATACAGGAAAAAATTGGCCCCAAGCAAACATACGGTAGCGAAATTGCAACAGTATTATTTTCTTAGCGATTAGTGGCCGATTTATTATTGTGCAGTACTCACATTATCGTTCGGAAGAACGACGCGATGTCTGTGATGTCGCGCTTTTTTGCGTCGTCTTCGAATATCTCGCTTAAAATGAAGACAAAATAAATTTTTACTTCCTTATGATCTGCAGACGATGATCTATCTTGCTGTACCCTTTGTTGACACATCGGAGCAAATAACTGACATAAATTTTATGACCGTACTTATCTCAAGTCTCCCGTGTAATATGTAGATGATATCAAACCTCATTACCTGAGCCCTAAATGGTTGGCTGCAGTGTGCCTTTCAGGTATTTTATCACCTTGGGTAGAAAAATGCAAACAATTTTTCGCGGAAATATGCAAAATAGCCTATTAAACAGGCTAGATTTTGCTGACCGTAGATACAATTTTCGCGATTTTCTTCCTGAAAATGGAGTGGGTTATAAGGATGTGGTCCAAAAACGCGACGACGTCGCGTTGTTTTTCCAAGCCACAGTGCTGGTATTGGATGTATAATCTCTATCACTGAGTGCACACATTTTACATTATTGTGGGGAACATGTGTCAAACATGATGGCAGCAGTTCATCCAGAGGCTTTTAGCTTGTAAATAACGAGCATCATTGCAGCATGACGCTTAGGTTGCCTATGACGTTCGCATTTCATCATTGGTCCAGCAATCAACATGCTAAGCTACACAAGTGGATAAGACCTCTTACTTACTAGCGAGTTTTCTGGACAAAAAACTCTGCCTTGTGATCTCTTACTGTACATAACGTGACATAGTGCGATTCATTATCATACGACCCCCCCCCTTAATATTCGGGGTTATCTGACTCCGTGGCGGAGCAGCGTCTCTGCCACTATTACCTTAGATTCCTGGCATGGAATAGCCTAAGGATGTAAGTTTTTAGGCAAGAATACAGGCAATGAGATTTTTAATAAAATTTTCCCTCACTTTCAACCGTTTCAAAATCATAGCACCCCCCCCCCCTAAGGAAATCTATGGTTTTCACTCTAGCGAGGAGAAACAACTTCACTCCAGTGTCTATTCTTGCTCTACAACCCTGTTCGGAACTGTTGCACGTGCCAGTACAATATTTTGGACCCGATGACTTCATTTTTGGGACAATTTCTGAAATTTTGGATTTTTGATCATTTTAGGGTTCCCAAAAACGAATTTCGAATGGGGTGTCTTCCCACCAGAATTATATGCTGATTTCGATCCGAAATTAGTTTAGCTACGTGGATATTAGCTGAGAGTTCTCAAGTTATAGAGCGTGAACCACACTTTCGGTCCCTGTTGGAGCTTGTCTACTGAATATCGGCGATTTATCATGCAACGCTAATAGCGTGTTTTGACCATAAGAGCTAAGAAACATGATTCCGTCACAGATTTACCTTTTCCTGAGTTCGTTCCGTAAAGAATCCGGGGCTCTCGTTCTGCTGGAAAACTTCTTCTATGACAGGACTTCAGTCCCTAAGCATTCCACTTGGTAACTGAATGGGATCTTCTCAGAGAAAGATATAATATCTTCAGACTCGTTTTTTAAGCTATTCGTGAAATCCTAACACCGATTTTGCAGACTTTCACCCATTCTTCTGCCAATTCGTGACTATAGGAAATATCCTCCTGAGTATTTGGCATACCAGAAATCCCAAGTTAAGAACTGGTGCTGTACGGAATGAGCTCTGGAGAAGGTAATTTTGCGACGGGAGCATGTTTCTTAGCCCTCTTGGTCAAAATGCGCTATTAGCGTTGCATAATAAACCGCCCATATTCAGTAGATGGCTCCAGCAGGGACCGAAGGGGCGGTTCAAGCTCTATAATTTGAGAAATCTTAGCTAGTATCCACGTCATTAAAGGCAGCGTACGCGGAAATTTTCATTTTTGAGATTTTGGTATAATGTGAAAGAAGACGACGAGCCGGTGGTACCGCTCATTTCTGCCTTGGAACCCTGAAAAACGCCATTTTATGCGACAAAAATGCGAAAAGTGCATTAGGGGAGCCCTCGCTTTACAGCGAAGGTGGGTAAAATCGGGCATAACTGTTATTATATATGTGTTCAGGAGGTTTTGCTCTTTCATTCCATACCAAAATTGCGGACATTCAATCTAATCGCAGCTTAAATTGGCACCTGAAACTCACGCTTAAATGAACTCCTAGGGTAAGAGAACCTTCTCGATTTTGGTATGGAACGAAAGAGCAAATCCTCCTGAACACATCCATAATAGCACTTGCGCCCGATTTTGTTTACCTTCTCTACAAAGCAAGGGCTCCCCTAGTGCACTTTTCGCGATTTTGTCGCATAAAATGGCGTTTTTCAGGGTTCCTAGGCAGAACTGAGTGGTATCACCGTGACATCCGTATTCGGCTCGTCGTCTTCTTTCATTTTATACCACAATCTCAAAAACGAAAATATCCGCGTACGCTGCCTTTAAACTCAGTTTGTATCGAAATCAGTATATAATTCCGGTAGAAAAACACCTCTTTCGAAATTCGGTTTTGAGTATCCAAAAATGGCCAAAAATCCAAAATTTCAGGAATTTGTCCCAAAAATGATGTCATCGGCTCCAAAGTATTGCTCGGGCACGTGCAGCAGTTCTGAATGGACTTGTAGAGCAAGGACAAACAGTGTGATGAAGTTGTGTCCCCTCGCTAGAGTGAAAACCATAGATTTCCCAAGGGGAGTGCTATGATTTTGAAACGGTTGAAAATGAGGAATATTTCATTAGAAATTTCATTGCCCGTATTCTTTCCTGAAAACTTATATCCTCAGGTTATTCCATACCACGAATCTAACGATAATAGTGGTAGAGTCGCTGCTCCGCCACAGAGTCAGATATCTCCGAATTTTAGGGGGGTCGTACGATAATGAAACGCACTATATAGCCCTCTCATTGAAATGAAGCTCATAATCGTTTTCACTATCTTGTCATGCTTAGAGGTGTCGCTTCAGAAAAAGTTGGTGGAATGCTAGCGACCCATCTAGATTCTCACTATTCTATAGCGAATGACACTCATTTTCCCGCTTATTCACTTGTCGGTGTTTATTAAACTGTTTTGGAAAAAATGAGAACTACATAGTTTGGGGTGCGGTAAAGCAAATATCCCCCAACTGTGGGTGTGTAGCTGTTTATCCGGGAAAGGCTACCGCCTCAAAGGTCAAATCGGATAAAGCTATACGTGGACCTGTTTATCCGGCAACCGTTTTTTTCTGAACGAAGCGTTTCTTTTTGTTTTTATGACCATATTTTGGCGACGAATCTTTTTTAAGCAGTATTACGTAGTTATAAATGCAGTACAAATTATCGCTGGTACTCACGCAGTTATAAATATTGTATTTTCCGTTTCTTCTCTTCAGAGAGAATCTGTAACGAAGCGAAGTCGACCTAGGAATAACGAGGACGAGACCATCGTTTCTGCCAAACTTATTGCTATCAAACTATCCGAAATACTTAGCTCCAGACTGACTCTGACGAGAATTAGCTATGGGTCCACGATTTTGAGAAGAAATAGCCGTAGGAGTAGATGTAGCATAATCCTGGAGCTTCTCCAAAAACACTTGCGATGGTGAAGCTCATGGCGGCAGATTAGTAGGTGTGATGGCTGTAATGGCTCCAGATGCACACTTTATAGGAGTGCCACTGGGGGAATTTTGCTGTCGTATAGGTAGTTCATCCCGGGACTAAATTACCCCGAAGGGTGCTAGAGAAGAAAAAACTAGGTTGCCTGATGCCTACCGAAAACGCATGGGTACTTGGAAATGCCGCAATCTACCTATCCTTAGGTCTTATAAATTACTTCGATACGACTGCAAATATTCTTCCGTTTTATTACAGTTACAGCAAATTCCTTCGTCTTCAAAAATGTATGAAGAACATCATTTTTCGATAACTCCAAACTTCATGCATTCTTTATCAAAAAAAATCTTTCGAAAAGGTTTGTTATGCAGAAATTTAGACTTTTGGAATCAGTAGCTGTATATCCGATTGTGCAGCTTTTTATCCGGCTGTATAGCTCTTTATCCGAAGGGCTAGCGGTTTATCCGATGGTGTAGCTGCTTTTCCGATCTAGGCCACGCACCACCAGATAAATAGCTGGCGCTACCCCTCAACTGTACTAAAGCAGTATAGGCTTATTAATTGTCACAGAATTCAGAGTTTATGGTATTATAATACACTAGTGGCTCAATTTGCTTCCGTGTGATGTAAGCAGAAATATTGTGAATCATTCATGAATCTGAAAACTATTAACTTAACATGTCTCTCTCTCTCGGGTCATGAGGAAGCTCCTCTATGGCTTTCCTATATTCGAATGTTTAGCTTGAGGTCAACTTCTGATGCTTCCATTCTACGTATTCCTTCAAAAATCATTTCTGGTGTTTTCTGCTACAATTCCCGCGCTTCAAAATTTTATCAGCATTTGCTCCTGGTACGATGCCTGGTTTAAAATTTTAGACCTCTACGAAGCCTAGCTTGCCCAACACCTAAGCCGAGCCCTGGTCAGAGGTTTGGCGAACTCCCAAAAGCCTATTTTTTTTCAAATCTGCGTTGTTCTTTTTCCCAAAAAATAAAACATTTTCCGAGTTTACATTTACCGATATGCATTCCGATATGCATCCAGCGCTAACGAGAAGTTGACCTGTTTGAAGCTGAAGGATGTTTTTTAGCCAAACGTGATGAACTGGCTGTATAATTTCTAAAAATCTATTGAAACGAGGGACTGTTCACATCTTTGGCTTAGAAATCTCCGCTTGGGAGAGCATATCCCCTTACTCGTACCATTACCAGGAAAGCTTGCGTTTCTTCAGATTGTTAGAGAGAATTGTGTGGAAATGATTCGTGTCTTCTTCACGAAAACCGCAAAGACAAGCGCGACGAAGCGAACACCTCAAAAAAGTCTGAGGTCCGGCGTTCACCGGAATCTTTTTAGTATTTTTTGTTCTAAAATGAATCCGCTCTGCTGGCCTCTGGCCTCACAACTCCAACTAGATAAGTTTTGATATTATGGGTTCTTGGTCTAGTATTTTCCGGCTTAACCTAGTACTAACCGGTGCCGGACCACTCCTAAGTTCCGAAATAAGTCGGAAAGGCTTTCTAGTATGTTGCGGCAGGTTTTTGCCACTGTTGACTTCAAATGTTCCCAGCTGCGAAGAACGATTTGCTTTCGACACCTAGAAAATTCGAAAGTAAATCGTGAGGATTTTTGCTGTACAAAAAATGCAGAAGGATAAGAGGAAATGGACAGATACCCACTTCATTTACAATAAAGCAATAAATATTTAGTACTTAATCAAATGCATACTTTGGGTGTGACAGATACATCTAGGAGGAAATTCTGAGGGTGCGGAAAGCAGGCCCTTATTTCTTCCATTTTGCTAAAACTTAAGCCTAGAAGTTAGTTCTGGACCCGTGGTAAACCACTTCAACCGGTTTAGCTTGATTAGCAGCATGCATGGTGATCGTGCAGTTTTGAAGATTCGTATAAGGCAAACATCTTTCTCTTGTCACTACTATCACCACCAACAAACTGCTTCCTCAGATCACAAAGTCCATTCCTAGTGATAACCGTTCCTCGTTTACCATTCATAAGGAAGCGAGTAATGCGTGAAACATTGTGTAAGCTCAATTCCAGAAAACTATTCCAGAACTTGGTACAGGCTCTACGTAGCCTTTAGAAGCAATAGGCAGAAGCCGCGAGATGTTGTATCAGCTATGAAAAAAAGACCACTACTCCTGATTATTAGCAAAAAATAGAACAGAGAGGGCATTGGAACCTTCAGTCTCATTTTATCAGAGCTCAAACCGCCTACTATGATCCATCGGAAGAATGGATCTAAAGCTTCACCGATGTTTGTTCCTTTATACTAACTTTCCAGCACTCGAAGGCTTCTTGACAATGGTAGCGTGGGTTTGCATATTTTCTGCATACTCCTGGCCTAGTATGACATGCTTTGTTAGATCACCTTACATTTTTTCGTAGGCCGGCTGGGGGTATCCTACGATACTCTTCACCATTTCACACACAGTTGCATCAAAGCTCGACTGATAAAAGTTAGGTCACGTAACATTACAAAGTGGTTAAAATAAATTGTAAAGTGCAATATTAATGATGCCACGCAGATTGTTATGCAATTTTATTTGCCTTACGTTCCGGCTATACGGCGTCTTCAAAGGCCTGAAAGTGAGTCAAATTACTTTCGTCGGTGCCTGATGCCACCAGATGCTTCTTCTCGTATGGGTATTTATATGAGGTGAGTCACTAAGTAGCCGGAAAGACGAACAAACTACCTAGCATCACACCGGACGAGCGGAGCGATGTGCCACCGCTAACTCTCTGTCGTCTGCAACAGTTGGACGAAATAAGCAGAAGTGTTGGAATGACTTAAATAGTGCAGAGTACCTATAGATCGCATGATGGTAAGGACGGCATTAGATCACTGGTAATGGATGTCTGTTCATTTCTACTGTTCATGCTAGGGTTTGTGTTAGATCTAGGCTGCCTCTAGCGCTTTTCGAGCGGAGATTTCACTCTCCTGCGCTAAGATGGTGCACATTACATCAAACTCATTCATCATGCGATCTATGGGTACTCTGCACTATTTAGGTCAATCCAGCACTTCTAGGTTACTTATTTCGTCCAACTCCTGTAGACGACAGACAACTAGCGGTGGCTCATAGTTCCGCTCATCCGGTGTGACGCTTGGCAAGTTGTTCGTCTTCCTGGTTACTTAGCGGCTGCTAGTCTTCCAGTCATACCCAGTAGTCATGGCGCTTGAACTAGTGTGGAAAACTAAATGGACAACAGCTCATTAGTGGTCCGCCGCTAAATCGTGGACGCGTCTTTTGAAACGTTTTTCTCGGTAAGAAATGATATTTGGATCCTAACCATTTTTGAGTTCATCTTTCAGAATCCATTGAGAACTGGAGAAGCGACCTGAGCGGGACTGCTGGCTTTAAAGTTACGGAAGCATTTGTTGTTGAAAAAAGCTAGTAGCTTATCCTCCAGTCCAGCAAGAGTTTTATTCCACTGCGAACATCATCGACATCACTACATCGACGAAGAGTAGGGTACATAGGATAAACATTTGCAAAAACCTCAGCATTTTTTTGCACAAAAAGCAGGGATGTGATACCAAACGGCAACTTCACGGTTACAGATGTGAAAACTTAGATAGCTACCGGCGTACTTATTTTTTTTGCTGTCTGTAATAGCACCAAGTAACGCTATCAATAAAAAACGGGTGAACGCTTTCTCTTTGCTTTATTATTGGCGTCAGATAAAGATACTCTTTGCAATACGAATCGGTATTTGTTGTGCCATGTTAAAAAAAACTTTATTTCAACTTGGGCCATTCGATTATTTTTGTCCAAGATAGAAAAAAAACGGGTGAATGCTTTCTCCTTCTTCTTTCTCAAATAGAAAATATTCTTCGCAGCACGGTAGAGCGGAGCTAAAGGTAATTTTGGCTGCGTTTTTTCGTCCTTAGAAACCGAGGTTTTTCTTTAAAAGAACAGCCAAAATAAACATCCACATACCCACTTTTGTAATACTGAATATAAAGCGTATAAGTGTTTATTCATGTGTACGTAGTTATAGCGAATCTGACAAAATCCCGTCGTTGCTGACATTCACTTTATCCCTGAAGGACGGCAAGAGCTGCTAATCTTCCGGGTGCTCCAGTAACTCCTCCTCCTGTAATACAGAAGACTCCCGCGGCCGACCCTACGCACGAAAATCTGGCTAACAAACCTGGATGAGCCCCGCTTCCACAAAGAAATAGACCTT
>KN551331.1:12636-23991 GCA_000797555.1 Oesophagostomum dentatum | reverse complement strand
TGAGGCGTATAGAATACATTTGTACAAAGCATAGCGACTATCCAAGTTGAGTAAAAAAATACCTTGTGCTCCACGTAGTTCATTGTTTAGGTTTTGAACAAACAGATTTCTCAGAAATGAGCATGATTCCGTCTTCATATCTGTTGCATTGCTTCGCTCTAGAAGACTTTCTAAAACTTTTCTTTACGTTGCTTTGCTCTTAGACGTACATAACAATAAGTAAGTGAATGAATGTAAGAAATTTAAGAACATGTAACAGGCAAGAGCTGCTTATTTCCTGGAGAAAAACAATTCTGAAAATACCTACAAATTTATTTTACCCGATATTCTCATGTTCCGCCAAGTTTCGATATTGTCTGCTCGCCGAAGATTCGAAAGAATCAGATCATGTAAACACTGCGCAACACATTCAGTAGTTGAGTATATACTGCTGATTTAACATACAATATCTTGCAATGTACTTTTTTTCGGCCGAGCAGTGATTTCCGACATAAAATACATCGCTAGACCAATCATCAAGGAATTCTAAAAAAAAAACTAGGTGTAACTGAGCCGTAAAAAATTGGTAAGTTAGCTTTTTTCTAGCGCTGTATCGCTCCTTGTTGTTACAGTAACCAGCTAAAAGCGGAGCTCGCTTTAAAGCTGTGTTGTGCTTTTCCATGGATCTTGAATGATTTATCGTAAGCAGGCCAAGATTCATAAATTTCTGCTTAGCTGTCATTAGTGATGACGATAATACCTCATATAGTGCATAAAGCGCAACTCAACGACTTCATGAACGAGTTGTCGCAATGTACAAATCAGTGAAAAAACTTGCTACGCCATCACTACCACTGCGTTTTGTCAATAGAAAATAGAAAAATTTTACAATTTTATTCATCACTAATCGGTCCAGTGCTCCAACTACAGCGAATAACGAGACAAACAACTCGTTCGCAAAAATTCATTCTTTGAAAATGTTTTCCTCGTCAGAAATGACAGCTGAGACTTTCGTACCTTAGCTCAGCTGTCGCTCCATCATTCAAACTCCGTTGAGAAGGTACTGCCGTTAACTTCTAATTATGCTAGGCATTAATCATCTTTTTCAGATTATCGATCACAGCTTAAAATTAAATGAAATAGCCGTCTAAAAAGTGGAGCTACTCAAAAATTCCTAGAAAATTCTTATTTACAATTGAATCAGGCGCTGAGAGGCGTTGACACTGCGCGTACACCTCGATGAAGTAAGGAAATGTCGAAAGGACTAAAGGTGAAAAACAGCAAGAGAAATGGCCAGTGCTTCCATTTGCTTAACATAACATTTATGGCCACTACTGATTCTGTCATTATGGTGAGTTGTCCTTATTGGTTGCGCTTCAACTCTCCGCATTTTTTTGGCCTGGAGCTTGTTACGTTAAAGGCAGCACCCACGAAAAAATCGATTTTGAGATTTTTGCATTTTTTGTGCGCTAGCCACATGGGTTGTCTAAACTCAAAGGAAGAAAGCACTAAAATTAAAACTCACCGAGAAAATCTCGAAAACGTGCCCATCCCGCTTGTCCAAGTTACGGGGGTGCGCGGACGAGTTTTTCATGGAAGAAGTACGCTTCAGTGTAATACACCAACTACGAAGGGAAAAATTAGGATTTCTTACTTCTGCCGTTGGGCCTCCATAGAGTAACGCGCTGTTGCTGTAGTTATACCGAAACGTACTTGTTCGCCGCGCAAGTCCACGGAAAACTCGTCCACTCACCCGCTTAACTTGGATAAGCCGGATGGGCATGTTTTCGACATTTTCTCGGTAAATTTTAAATTTTGCGCTTTCTTACTTTGGCTTTGGGCAGCACATGTGGCTAGGGTATAAAAAAAGGCAAAAACCTCAAAATCGATTTTTTCCATGGGTGCTGCCTTTAAGGAGTTCACACTCTATGTAACTAGTACGTGCTTCCGGCTAGGCACCATATAACACAGATTGCTGCCCACGATTAGATACTCCAACCTATGCACTATATCATACTCTACATAGTACTTCCCCCGATTTCTTCGACGACCACTAAACTCTGTTAGGCAAGAAGGCCTTCCGTATACGAATTTCACTCCACTCATTTATTTGTTTGCTCTATTTTCCTTGAAATAAGAACAAAACTGACGAGTAGAAGAAATTCTCGCGTTTTCTCTTTGTATGTGCCTAGAACAAGTATGAACAACGAAAGAAAATTTAAATGCATAGAAATTAACGTCGGACAGAAATTTTTTGTGGACATTTTCTTCTCTTATCTTGTCAGGTTAAAGGGTGATCAGCCCTACCTGAAGTGTGAGGGGAGTTCAATACACAAGTATTACTAATATTTATTAATATAAAAGTATACAAAAGGGGAAAAGGAGAAGAGAGTGCCGGCGCAGCCTGGCGCGGCTACGACCGACAGCTGGACTGTCTCTCGCCTGGGGAGGCTTCATCGTTCCACCTCCAGCTAACCGCTGTTCTAGCTGCTAGCTGGGTTATATCCCGACAATCTCGCCCAAATATGGGGCCTAAATAAGAATTTCCACAGTTTCTGCTTTGGGTCTCCGCAGAATGATGCGCTGTTGGTGTAGTTACACCGGAGCCTACTCTTTCGATGCGCAAGTCCACGGAAAAAATCGTTCGCTCACCCCCGTAACTTGGGTAAGCGGGATGGGTTTTCGACATATTCTCGGTGACTTTTAACTTTTGTGCTTTCTAACCTTGGCTTTGGGCAACTCGTGCAGCGAGGGTACAAAAAATGCAAAGATCTCAAAGGCTATTTTTTCCGTGGGTGCCGCCTTTAAAGGCACAGCCTCACCCTCAGTCAGACCCTGCTCAGTTCGATTCACTGAAAGCTGACAATACAGTGATATAGGAATTCAGAGATAACCCTGTCAAAACCCCATTTTTCAGATGGTCGAGACGTTAAAATTAGTACTGCTCGAGGGCAGATTTGCTCTCATCCTTCAAAACCCTGGCCGAGTCACTTCGGAGTACACCGAACTAGCTTTGACATCTGAAATTGTCGCGCACAGACCAAAACGGAGAAATTCGTCGAGTTACAATTTTAGCACCATTTCTAAACAGTTCTGAATAAAACTCTTCCATTTTTTAACGTAGCCCAGATAGGAATGGCAGCGAGAAAAAGGGCTCTATCCTATGACAGGGAAACTCGTATAGGGTGACACAGTTCTATTCTCAAAAAGGAAGTTTTCGGGAACTTTCGCAGTAATATGTATGTTGTTGTAATCAGCGCATCACGGACGAGCAGAACTTGCTCTTACCTCAATCATGAAAATGAGTTGAGGTTGTGCTTTTAATCCTCAGGAATGGGTACGCTATTAGCCTCTGGACGGCTGTCGTTCGTAAAATGATCCACATGTTCGCCCATATTTAACCATAACTAATTTGTTCATTCCCATAACAGGATAAAAAACGACCGTATACGAGCCAAGAGGTTAGTGCAATTGAGCTGGCCAATCAGTTGAGAAAGGCTGCTCTTGCCGTCAATTGTGCAGTTTACTGTTTCCTGCCAGGAACTAGGTATCTGGAAAGTGCTTCAACGTTTTGAAAGAAAATTCAGGGAACTCTAGCCAACCTGCTATTTTCGAAACAAAATGATGCACAAATTAAATCGATAAAATTGGAACAAATTTACTGTTATGAGATGCGAAATTTCAAAAACCAGAGTAGTAATTTTAATGAAAGCAAGAGCACAGAAACAAAAAAAAACATAGCAAGTTATCTAAAACTACCCGACGATTTATCCAAAGTCTGCATATCATGGAGTGTATGGGAATCGGCATGAAACAGTGTCTGGATCATCAAATTTAGAAGCATTTATGAATGCCAGATTGCTAAATCGTTGTCTCAAAGACTGTCACTGGTGCCATCAATCTAAACAGCTCTCAAAAATCATTGCCGAACTGTGGGGTATGGAACACAGCTGCAGTGTAAGAAGCCGTAGTATTACTGCTGCCCTAAATATGATCACGAGTTGTTTTTATTTTTATTTATTTATTTATTTGTTTATTTATATGAACAAGTCATGCCCATAATACTGTACGACAACATCAAACACACAATTTCAATTTAGTCTAAGACATAACAAAACGAAGACACAACGCAAGCTAAAAAAAGCCAATACAAAAAAGACAAATAAAATTTTTAAAAGACTAACCTATGATACAAAAGAAGTTTCTAATTCAGATCAAAATTAAATCCGATAAATTTCTCAAATGCGTTCAGACTTTTAGGAATCTTAGTCATTCTGCTTAATTTATCGTAGTCAGCTATAACTCGGACGGCAAAAAAACTAGATCTATATTTAGCCTCCTTGACTCTCTCTCTCATTCTCTTATTCATTCTCTTATTTTCCTTATTCAAACACATCTTTTAAACTTACGTGATGAAGATGAGGAGCAGAAATGAATTCTGTGCTCACTGCATTGATGGGCGCAGGTAGAGCTCACATACGATAGAAATAACGCTCTGGAACAAGAGAATGCTCAAATTAATCTTATGAAAATCCATGCCAATTAATGTCAGTCAGTCTTTCATTTTCTATCGAGCAAATAAATAATAAACTAATAAATTTATGGTTGTTCGTAAAGCCGCCTGCCACAGCAGGCATTACCAAACCTCACCACCACTTGTAGCTTTTTCTCAATAGAAGATCTGTGCGTACTGTTCTAGGTATTTATTATGTATGATAGGAGACTACCACATCGATTTGAATGCTGTACTTGCACTTGGCATTATGCTCAATTCGACCAAACATTTCATTGCCTGAAAGGTGACCTTGTGCATAACAGGTAAGTAGGCGCCTATGACGGGGAATTACTCTTCACTTTCGCCCTTCAAAAAGGACGAAATCCATCAAAACGTCATTTTCCAGCAAAAATTTGCACTAACAACAAGGTTGGCGTACAGTGTTGGCACGAGCCGAGTAGGACGACTGTCGATATGGTCGATTATAGGTCAGGGCATCAAGAAGGCAGAGTATGAAGTCGCGCCTGACTGGATTTGAAGGAATATACTCTCTGTTTCACAATCGAGGCCGATCCTGAACCGCGCGCAAGGTTAAGTTAAGGGTGGAGCAGGCGGCAGTCAGCTCATTTTGCTTCCATTTGGGCAAGAAGGTTAGCTTGGTACAGTCGATATAACCCTGAACATACACAGCAATGAAAGAATACAGAAAAACTCAACTTCTGGCGAAAACTGAAGCAAAATGAGCTGATTGCCTTCTGTTACATCTACACTATGCTTTGGACCGAATCGAATAATTTATTCGGTATTCGAATAAAACATTCGAATAATTTTACTTGAAAATTCGAATAATCGAAAAATTCAGTTTTCGAATATTATTCGACATTCGAATATTCGAGTCCATCGAATATTCGAAAAAATCAAGGTTTTCAAAAATTTCTTAGTCCGAAATAAGGGGCCGAGTTCCTTCCCATTTCCATTTAGGACGTTGACAACGTTTTTACAAGAATTGATACTGCAAAGAATTACACACCAGTTGCGTCTAACTGAGAAATCTTAACACTTTCTTCTTCTAAAATCTAGACAGGTTGGTGCTGTAAGCGTTTTCGAAGGTGGAAATGAACACCGATATGGTGCCATAATTAGTATACAAACCATATGAAAACTTTTCATGCTTGCTCATATGAAAACTCTTAAGCAGTAGACATTTTTAGCACGTTTTTTTAGCACGTTTTTAGCACGTTTTTTTTTCACCATAAAAATTACAAAATCCCGGTTTTCTTCGATTCATCATTGTTTCAATAATTTAGATTCGGAAATCACACTTTTTTAGTCTTAGCGTAAAGCTTGCCCCATGGGTCAAATTTTACTCGATGTGCGAAATTGATGTTAATTTTGTAGTGCCTAAAAGTAGCGCCCATGCTCACGAGATCTTCTAGGTTTTTAATGGATCGCAAAAGCAGAACTCATGGAAGAAATTGCGATTGAGAAATGTCCACTCAGAAGTCCTCCTAATCAAAGAACCTGCTTCAAATATACGTTGCATATACTTGCGCGCTTTCGCGGAAGACTTAGCCACCTCATAGGGCGGTTGATGTTGGGTCTTATGTCGCCTCGAACGCGACAGGGTGGAAGAATCCTAAACTTTCGCGTTTGCATATTCATTATATCGCTTCAACTGAAGCGCACCACGAGATGGACAGCTCGTCTTTTGAATATATTTTGTGGACCTTTTTTTTAGAATCACCCGAAGGATCCGAAGGTGTTCTGTGCTTGGGTGCTGCATCTAATGTCTTGCTTTCGAGTTACAGTAGACTCACAGGTTGGACGCGTCCCAGCTCGATTGAACGCTGTCCTAGCATAACACCCTTCTCTGCGGCACAGGGTTTGAGGCGATCCTTTATTTTATCCTTTGATATATGACAATATCCTTTGATATCGAAATCGTAGCCTCGACTCCACGTCTTCCGTGACAGATATTCGAATTATTTCATTCGAATAATTATTCGAATGATTATATTCGAATTAAAACATTCGAATAAACATTCGAATATTATTCGAAAATTCGAAAAATTTAATTTTCGAATATTATTCGAAAGTCGAATATTCGAAAAAACCCAATTTCGAATTTATTCGAGAATTCGATTATTCGAAAGATACAATTTTCGAATTATTCGAAAATTCGAATATTCGAAAATTTTCTCAAAATTCCGAAGTATAATCTACACTACTTAGAGGCAGCATCCACGAAAAAAAAAACGTTATGTAGCTTTAAGCGTCGCTCGGTCGTTTTCTGTAGTTGATACGTAGTTGCGCAACGGTGCGGCACTCGGCGCTACACTTATGGATGGACTGCAAATGTGCCATATGTTGATAAATGAGAACATTGTCGTACGTCTTGCCGAAAATGGGCCCACGAAACAGCTGCTTTTCGAAAACGTGACTTGCTCGTTTATTTAAAGCGTCCGGAATAGTATAGCACATCAATGATTGATGTATGGTTGTAAAAGATTGCCGGATGTCTGTAATGATAAAGAATCAGTGACTCTTCATGAATTTTGGGTCATTAACGCAGCACATCAACAGCCAAGTGCAAAGCGTCTCTTACTGCTCCTACGGTAAATTTAGCACCTTTGAGTGAAACGAGTTAACAGCGAGAAGTGCGCGAAATTCTCGGTTATCACAGAAAGTTGCGGTGACACTGGTTTAGCTAGCCTTTATACAATTTTCACGGAATTTTTTCTGCAGTTTTATGTAAATCGTCTGCCGACGCGGGGCGACTGCGGTGCGACGCGAGGACCACGCGATTGGTCGTCCACCAATTGGCCACGCCCAAATGTGCCGCTTCGCATCGGTCAACGTTTGCTTGACATGGCAGCCTTTACCGGAACTGCAAAGTTGCGACGAAGATTAGAAAAAAGTGAGCGGTTATAGCTCATGCATAGGAACACAGTTGAGCACCGCCGATTACGGATCGGCTGCGCTTCGGCGATCGATAAGAGTTTTGGGCGCATTGCCAGGTCTGTTATTTTCTTGACCAAGCGATTCTACTGCGCTACTCCAATTACAATGGATCGCAGCTCTTAGCGGGTACGTAACTACTCTCTTTTTCGCGGACTAGGACTAGTGAGGTCGGCGGGGCCAGGCACCCACGGGGATGCTGGCCGTGTTCAAACAGGTTAAAGCACAGGTAACTAGCGTAACGTTGATCCATTCTTTTCGTTTCAACACGCTTCTTCGCTTTTCAAATTACTCTGAAGTCCCTTTGCAATCTAAAGCAAGCTTGGCTCCGCCCACCTCACTAGTCATAGTTCGCGAAAAAGAGGGTACATAACAGCGAGATGCTCTGCACTATTCCAGTGGATTTGGCGTTGGACGTTCTGTTGGGAGTAGATTTCGCTCAACATTTCACAGTCTTAGACTTTAGACTTTATCATTCAAGGTACCTTTGTTAGCGGCTAATTTTCTAAAAAGGCTAAGTCGCAGTAGTTGCGTAGTTTGTCGCCCGAAATCAAGGCAAAACACTTTACTGTTCACGTCGAAAACTTTACAAAAATATGCAGTGTCAGTAATTGGTATGATGGATGGACTAGTATTCAAGCAGAACGTGCAGAAAATGACAAACAGAATTAAACAGAATTGTTTTGCAGTGATGAGAAATGAAGAACACACAGTTACAAACGTGTTCTTCTGCTCAGCATTGTATTAGGGCATGGACAGTGATCAATTATCCGAAGGTTTTTCGAAGAATCTGCACACTGCGCAGACTTTCCGAGCGAGATTCTGGACGCGGTGGATCGGCATTCCTCAATATGCCGGTTGAGGTGGACGCTGGCGATTCGACACGATATCCTGAAACAAAAAGCCCATAGCTTCGTTCCCTAAGAAGGTAGAGTAGCAAAAAAAGGAATTTTCTGGCAATGTGCTCACCATTTCTGCTGTCCGAGCGGTATCGTTCAGCCGAATACTCTCGGCTCGCTTCTCTTCTGTGTGTTTCCTCGGAAAATGAGGCGCTATCTTGGGCTCCTAAAGATAAGTTTTAACCTCTGACAGAAGCAGTCTCCGCTGGTGATGAAGAAAATATGGCGATTATTGCTGCTTGTGCATGCTGTGCATGGGAAATAGGATTGTGGCTTAGTTTATAGTTGCAGGGCACTATGAACAAAATGTGAGGGGTAAGTCACACAACACCTCTTTCGAAATGATTTCTTATCGAGTTAAAAACTTCACGGCCTGGTGAGCGCTGTTCAGCTTCTACAAATTCTTGACATCAGCTTTGGAAAGAAGTCAAACGAGTAGATGCTAACTCTTACCTCGTGTCTCGAAGCTGGCCCTTCTTGGATGTGTGTACGAGCTGCTTTCATTTCGTGTGGTGCTTACAACTTGTGGGGAGACTTCTCTTGTGTGCGATTCGTACCTGGAAAGTGCTTGTATGAACTAGCGTTTATACTTGGTTGAAAAGCTTTAGGATACCTGTACTTAGATGTAGATGAATAGTCGCTGGCGTGTGGACTTGTGCGAACTTCATCGCGAAGGCGATCGCGGCTGTCGTCTCGCCTCACGTATATCTCACGCTCGCGGTCGCGTTCGCGTTCGCGTTCACGTTCACGTTGCTCACGTTCGCGCTGCTCGCGTTCACGTTGCTCGCGTTCGCGCTGCTCGCGCTCGCGTTCCAGCTCCCGCTCTCGCTCGCGTTCCCGCTCGCGTTCACGCTCCCGTTCACGTTCGCGCTCACGTTCGCGTTCCCGTTCACGCTCGCGTTCACGCTCTCGTTCGCGCTCACGTTCGCTGGTTACTTCGCGACTGTCCTCACGAGCTATGTATACTTCACGAGCGCGACTGTCGCTCGTTTCGACTCTTAGGGGGACTTCGGTGGTACGTGGTGATCCATCTGCAATACGATTTTGCTTTTTTATGAGATTCTCTATTTCAGAATATCTTTTGAACTTTTGAGGAGGCTGTTCTTCATTTTATCAATGCAACTTTGTATTTTTTAGGTAGCCTGTAGAATGTATAGTGGGGGGGGGGTTATGTAGCACCCAAAGAAATTCTTCTATAGGCGCTGCAAGGCGTTTGGGTTCTTGATTTTGTCGCGTCGCTCATGTGCCCTCTTCAAAGTGCGCACTGTTTCGCCGCTACGCGTAGCGGCCGGCGAAAATAGTGTGTTTGGGTGAGAGAAACTGCAAAAGAATGCCCAAAAATATATTTCCGCCAATAGTCTTATGGTATACACATTGTTACCGGTGCTGCGAAAATTAATCGTATTTAGTTAAAAGTTTTTTTGTCAGTCAACTACTTGTTATGTCACTCCTGTCATGTATTTTGCACATTTCCATTTCCACTGAAAAAAAAAAACAGTTCAGCTTAAATTAGGAGGTGTACCAGACTGCTACTGGTAATTTTATACATGGTACTGATCGAATTTAAAAAAATTCAAACCACCACCGACCTCGACCTATAATATAGAGCTGTCAGACAACGTCAGAGAGCTAAAACGAAATCATCTAACTCAAAATGACTGCACTTTTCTTTGTCAGGAGAAATCAGCGATAACAGTGCTATCGGCTAAAAGCGTGCTATCTTTTATTTCTGGAATGATAAGCTGGGGTTGATGTGTGAACAAAAAGGAAAGCGGCTGCATTGACAAAACGAAAACATTCACACCACACTCAGCACACTTCGGTGATCAGTGTCGAAATCAAAATGCTTTATTATAAAAATAAAGAGCGAAAAAGAAAGAAAAGAAAAAAAAGTAGCCGAATGGAGGAGGCATGCAGTTCCAGCTTAGGGCTTCCCCGACTCACTTGTGTAGGAGGACTCATGCACACGAGTTGTCGACGAGGATCGGGCGCCTTCGATCGGAATCACACGGTCCCGGCCAGTAACTGGAGCGTAGCGACGCGGTGCCTCGACAGTTAGACGTCCCTAAAGTAGTTCGACCTCAGCCGAAATCCGCCTCTAATCCCGGAGAGCGTTTAGGACTAACCCTCGAATCGATATTACTCGCAATACGAGCATGATCGACATCGTGTGGCATCTGGTACTTTCGTACAAAGTACATTTTTGTGAAGTTGTCACGATCACGAACGTCTTCGTGTCGGCCTTCGATCATCAGCGTGTCGTCTTGCGTTTTCACCTGCAAGAGTTGAACGAGTTATCTTGCGACTTGCCCATGACTGAAATGAAGGGGGGGGGGATTCCTCACCTGAATCTCCTCCGGCTTGAACTGGTAACAGTCGACCTCAACCGCGAACCTTCGCTCATCGTTGATGATGTTGGAGTGCACATCAATACCTTCCTGGAAGTTGCGGTTTTTATGGAATCTAGAGTTTTCATGCTTTCCCAGAAATATGTCTGGGGAGCATTATATACAAAAAGAAGCGAAAAATTAGCAAAAGTGCAAGCTTATATCTCTACTGCATGCATTTGTATCTCTTACTTCACATTCTGTGCTTTTCCAAAAAGTATCTACTTTTTCTTCTAAATTCCAGAAAAGAGATTTAAAATCTCTAAATTTCCCAAAATCCTACTTCGCTGCTATGTTTAGAGATTATGGATTCATGGCCTCTTTTGTAATGTCGAAAACAGAACTCACTTTTGCAGGGACAAAAAACCGAATTTTCAAAAAGAGCTAAATGCTGTGTACAGCTGAAAATTTGCGCTTCAATTTCCACTAGGGGGTAATATGGTTGTTTTAGGACATCATTTTTAAATCTTATTCATGGAAAATCGAAGGTGAAGAACCTTGAAGATCGGCTCGGCCCAACGCGGATAGATGTCCTGCCAGAACGGATCATTCCTCCAGTTTCGATCCAGACGGTCCAGATGGGAAGTGAACTAAAAAGCGAATTTCACTCTCTCTCACTGCTGACTCATAATCTGTG
>KN551329.1:19782-32637 GCA_000797555.1 Oesophagostomum dentatum | reverse complement strand
GGGGGGGGGGGGGGGGGTGGGGGTCTAGGCGCCAGGGAAAAAATGAAACAGGCGTTAGTTTTTAAGAAATAAGTTTAATTATTGATTGAAAATATAGACTTTTATTTTTAAAAATTTTCAAAAATATTTTTAAAAATTTTACTATAGATTTTTCCATAGCCCCGCCTCCAGCCCCGCCCACTTCCGTATATTTAGGTTTAAGACACAGCTCCACATATTTACTTGAACAAACTGCAGTGCTTATTGCTGGGGATTTCGCGGACTAAGGACCTATTTTTTAGTCGATTATCTAGTGAATAATTTAAAAATTCTCAAAAAATTTCCCGTTGCATAGCCTCGACAAGTGCCTTTGCTAGGGTGTATTGTCATTTGTTTAAATGGTCCTTACTTTATCTCTGTGGTTGTTTTTGGGCGAACTTTAACGATTTCTTAGAGTTAGATCGTCGTAATCTAAATTCACGAACTGGGTTTTGCAAGCGGAGCTAGAAAGATGTTTCTACTGAAACTTCCATTTGCTTGCGTGAAGCGTAGGTGCTCAAACAGACCGGACCAGCCGGTCACAACTGGATTGCTCCCGGACCGCCCCCATAAGGGGCGTCGGCTCATACAGGTACTGGGTTGTCGGGCCGGACGATATTGGGTAATCAGGCCGCCGGGTATTGGGTGATCGGCCAGTCCGGCAATGGTCGGGGGAAGCAAATTTCGTTTTTAACCCGTTTTGACACGGAACTAACTTGCCTAGACTATTGCCGGACTGGCCGATCACCCAATACCGGGCGGCACGGTTACCTAATACCGGCCGGCTCAACAACCCAGTACCTGTATAAGCCGACGCCCCTTACGGGAGTCGTCCGGCAGCAGTCCAAGTGTGACCGGCTGGTCCGGTGAAACTGTCTGAGTGGATGAAGCTGCAGACAAGCGCGCTTTTCAAATATTGCAAAAATCTATCAATCAGCATATTCAGTTAATAGGGTATTATTTATTTTATTGACAAAAGCTTAGGAATTTTCTGCGAATTTCTTTTAATCATGCTGACTATGAGAAAATATCATTTTCGTCTGCAACTGAAAGGCACAGTTCCGTCTGTAAACCATTTTTGAGATTTTGGCATGAGTCGAACCGTACGGTGACGCTGATCACAGCGATATACCCTCCTTGTCGCGGTCTCTGAGCCCACGCGCGCTGTCTGAATTTACGGACCGCTGCGTTGGCGCTTTGCCAGGGCAAGATCGATAGTGACACCATCAACTGAGATTTGCGTGCTTCTCAACGTGTATCTTGCTCTTTTTCGTCGTTTTTGTTAAAATTTTCGAGATTTTTCGCTTATCTGCTCTCGGAAGTGATCGCTACTGTTCTACATTATAGGCTCTATCCCAGCCCTGTCTATATTGTGAACATTCGCTTTTTCTCGATATGCCCGTCTTTATGTTTGCACTAATAGAAATTGCTTTTCATTCTAGGGATTCATGCAGCGGAAATGATAGCAGTATATAGCAGTATAGCAGTATAAAAAAGAGAAAAAATGAAGCAAAAATGGCTAGAATTGCGAGCGCAGAAAATAATCAGCTGGCGACGTCGTTATCGATCGATTTTGCATTGGCGAGGCGCCAACACCGATGTCCGCCGACTGGCGTACGGGAGCTCAGGGTTCGCGACAAGGACGATACGTAAAATTGCACAAAGCACCGAAAGTCCGTTTTTAAAGGGTTGAAGAGGCCAAAATTGGCGAAGACTTTCCACTATTTTCCATTTTTGAACGAGAATCTCTGTGGACTATATGGCACTCTGTTCTGGCACCTGGAATCAGTCAAGCATGTGCATTCGCGGTAAAATGTTTGACCTCCGATAAGTCAGCCTGTGACGTCATCGTGCGGGAAATGCGCGCGTTTCCTGGTAAGATAACTCGTACGGGGATAGATTTGCCTTTGGGTTCAAAATAGGAGTTTTTGGAGGTTTTATGGAATTTTACCTATGTCCTTCGACTCAGCACATCAAGAACTTCTAGGATATGCGAATATCCCACACAGCAAAATGAGGTGGAACTGTGTCTTTAGCCTAGTTGGACACGCGGCGCGGACTAGCAAGGAAAATTCTGAGAGCTTTGCCAGCAATATGGACAGTATGCACATAAACAAATACGAGTTATGGGTGAGGAAGGATATATAGGATTAAGTGTCAGAGGTAACAAACATTCATTTTCCATATGTTTTCCAGCTGAAATTATACTCATAATTTGATCTACGAGGGGTACAGACGTTGCTGAATCTCTTATCTATAGGTAAGCATCGAAGAGTTACCTAGGAGGAGCAATTTATCCGGGATATTTCAGAACGTAATGGATCGAACTTACTACTTTGTCCTGAGTAAATATAGACGATATAGATTAGGCTTTCCTCACCGAGTAGCTTCGCATTTTCAAGAAGAGCGTCAAAACTCCCCCTAAAGCACGTGAGAAGCCACTTTTTAGCTATTTTCAGAGTGTAATAGAACTAACCCAGGGCAAATCAGTCTCACTAACTGGTCCTCAGTCAAACTTCAAAAATTTATCATGGTGTTCGTTTTCCGAAATGACAACGCAAATCTCACTATGACTGATGAGTTCGGCCGGCGTGCAACAGCTACTTCGGGGCGAGCGTCCACTCGTCGATGTGTGCCCACTATGCAAATGTATTCTTTGAATTATCCTTTCGGCTAGTTCCTCTCTTCTTCTTGCGGTTTTTTGTAATGGAGTTCATAGTAGCTCATTTCTGGAAGGAAGACATTTCCGAAGTAGCGAAAAAAATGTGACATTTTTGAGGAAGAATATTTGTAGAAGCCATGGGAGCTAGCATGCGGCTATGAAATGTATACGATACATTACTGCTAGCTCTTGGAACAATAACCTTCAACGCAATACCGACTAGTAACCTATTTACTTATGTACTTGTTTATTAACAAAAATGCATAAAAGACGCGAAAATATAGAGTATTTGAAGCAAAAATGAAGTAAAAAAGCCGCTGCGACATCACCGTGAAACAAGCACACTAGAGACTTAGGAATCTCTAAGTACCCACTCTAAATAAGTCTTCTCTTATCTAGCCATACAACAAGCTCCTTTAAAAATCATTGAAATAATGAAGATGGATTTTTCTTCGGGTTCGCCTTTATCTTTTTTTGGTTAAAACATTTCCTAACTTTGAAAATAAGCGCATGAAAACAAATAAGCAGGGTCATTTCTTTGGAGTGGGCGAAAAAGTTGTAGTTTCACTTTAACTTGCTTCTATTACTGGTGCAGCTTGTAAATAGCGTTATTCCTTGCCTTGAAAAATCAAAAAAATTATTCTAGAATTGTTCTAGCTGTTCTAAAATTCTCTTTGCACAATTTTGCCCTGGGGCAATTAATAGAGCAGTAAGTACTTACTAACTAAATTCAAAGGCAAATATGCTCTATGATTACCTGCTCTGCTGGTAGAGCATTGCAGCTCAAATATTCGAATAACCATGAAAATGGAGTTTTTAAATTTGTAAAGGTCATTCCTCTAAATCGCAAGTAGACCCTTGAATTCTGCAAGGACATCTTCTTCTGAATATAGAATAACTTTAAGCAGTAGTTCTAGATGTATGTAGATTTCTTCGAATATTTGAATAATTTGAATGAGTTGCTTAGTTTTTTTTAACTTATTGTCTCTCTGCCACCTTGTAAGAAAATTACTAGGGCTGTTGATCTTGGCCGGCCGAACTGAGCAGAGCCAAATCTCCTTCATTCATCTTCTTTCCTATTTGTTGCTTTTTCAGTATAATATCTTATTTGAAATTATTCCAATATTCGAACTGCACATTTATATAATGGATGTTCACCGAAAGAAAGTTTTCTTGAGAACGCTTTATAATTGTCACTACTGATATCCCTCTGCTCATTTATTGATCCGCAAGCAGGACTAGGAATAATACTCCTTCCTTCCAGTTTCTATCCGTGCACATTATTTTTTACTCTATTCAACGTTTAGGAAATTAGCGACACGCTGTAAAAGGTGACTCAGAGTTTCTTCGGCTTCGCTGAACTCGGAAACGAAGTTGGAGAGAGAATTCAAAAGTTTAACTGCATTGCAATGCGCGGCAAAGCTACATGTGACGTAGAACAAGCAATTTTTGGAGCATCTGTTTATTTCTGAAAGATCTAAATGGAGGATGGATTGGAATCTGGGCTTGACAAAGGATGGCTAAGGCTGTTGCCGGTGGTCAGCCGGCTACAACTTGTATCCAGTACTGCGAAATTTTAGCCTTATTTCTTTGCTTATTCAAAAATTGTATTGACTAGATAGCATACAGTCCGGCAGTACTACTTCCTAATATTTTATTTTTTACACTGAGAAGAACTTTATGCAATTTATGTGCTGGAGTTTCAAAATAATTAAATAATTACAATAAAAATCCTCTGTGTGATGAATTTGTCTTCCTAAAAAATTCTCTAAATGGAGAACTGAAAACTTGCGGCGCTTTTATGTAACAAAATATGGCTCGAAATTTAAATATTTGACCTACACCGAGCAGAGGAGCTGGCTTTACAATGTTTGAAATAGCAGCTGCACTCTCGTATGGTGGCTACATCAAATGATGCGGCTTCAAGAGATGGCTTTTTCATGGAGAGCAACCCTGCCTTATCAATAGAAGTTCTTGTTATTTGGTGATAAAAACTAGAGCGCATAGGCTTGAAAATGAGGTCATTAGCTGCTGCACCGATTCTTGAATACCTCACACAAAGTTATTGTTTCAATGAATGAGGAAAAGAGGGAGCAAGGGAAAGGAAATCTGAATTTTTTCCCAAGGTAAAAAAGAATGCAGATTTAGGGGGAGCGGATAGACTTTGGTAAAACTGTTTGAATTTTTCTTTTTTCTTTTGGAATAATCTTTTAAAGAAGGTTACATTTTGCTGGTTTAGAATCGTTTATAGTTGCTCTAAGCCCTAAAGCACCACCGTGAAACGTCACATCATAAGCGTCAGAATTTTCTTAAGCTGTATTACAGAAGATTTATTTATTTATTTATTTATTTATTTATTTATTTATTTATTTATTTATTTATTTATACGAGATCGTTAACGTTTTCGAACGGGTTGAGATAGCAGTTTTAAGTAACCAACAACTCGTCTAAAGTCACTCCCCGTGCTGAAAATGTGGGGGGATTTTAAATATCGCTACTCCTGGTAAGGAGATCGACAACTCGTCCATTAAAATGATTCCACGGACTAGTTAAACCTTAGTGGAATTTTCTCTCACACTATTGTCGATTCGGAGAACTACTACCTATACTTATTGCTTGCATTTTTTATTTTTATTTTATTTTCAAATTGATAAGGTTTTCCCGATTTTTTTGAAAAAAAATTGGCTGCTCTTTGACCTCTAATCTCCGACATTCAGAAGTGGGGCCTTGCCGAATTACTTTATGAGCTTGCATCTGGGCACCTTCCGAAATTAGATTATTTACTCTAGGATATCCGAAGGAGGAGTGGCTTTGACATAGAGCAGAAGGCGGAAAACCGAATAAGACATGCGTGCGTAACTGCTGCTCTCTTTTCAGGCAGAAGTGTTTTAGGATTTTCTAAAATTCAAGTGTTTCCATTTCTTCTTTCTCCGATCAGCGTTCCTATTTGTTAAGTATTGGCTCGGTGCACCAATTCTTGCTGCTTTTTTAGCAGGGAAATTCTCCGTTAGAAATTATCGTGATTTAACGAGCGATATACTCTTCATCATCTTGGGTCTATATCTATTAGTAATAACTGGATATTTAGATATCTGATTCTACTTATTCGCGACAATTTTAGGTATAAAATTAGGTAGCGCCAAGTCGGCGAAAAAAATTTGTATATACTGTTTACCTCCAAACAGTTCACACTTGCCGTTTATGTTCGAAAGTACTTTACTAGCTGTACAGCAAAAATTACGTTGGTTTTCTAATCTCATCCGCTCATATAAAGCAAAAATTCTGTATATACGAATATGAATTCAATAGTATTTGGAATTAGGGCTGGTTCTGTTGCTAGATGTGCCCATATTCAGAGAAATCTATGCTTAAGTCTCTTCTGGGCTGGTTTAACTTACTAGCGAGGGTTTTGACCTTAAGATCGAGCTTCGAAAGAGGACCTATAGCGTTTTGTAGCAAATTTGATGGCGATTCAGAATCGACGCTTTGTTTTTGCTTAAAACCTACTGAAAGCCGGCCGCGAATGCCCAGAAATCGGCCGTACACCGATAATGATAGAGATCTGCTTTAGATTTTGTAGAACGGAGCCCCCTAACCGCTTTCTGACGTGCGTACTTTTCACGTATTTTCTTCAAGAAGCATGGATGACGTCAATGAAAAACAAGGCCCAGTAGCCGGAATTGGAGTAATTCTAACCATTCTATACATATGCTTTTGCCCTCTGAGAAAGATATAACGTCGAAACGTTAGGCCAAATAAAACGTTCCTATAACAACCTCGTAGGCATAGCAGAAGCATATAGTATTACAACGAAATACCGAGGTTCTACAATTAGAGAACTTACAACTTGTTCCCAACCATTTTTGTAAGATACTGAAAACTTAGATTTTCTTCCTGCGAATCGCTAACTTGCTGACTTCTCCTTCTCATTGAAGTTTCTTGAAGCTACTCCAGGAAAATTCTGCAAGCCCTTGCTTGCGTGCCGCCACACTCGTCATTCATCTACAATTTTGAGCGTACGCTGTTAAACGTCAGAGGGACTTTTTTAAAAAGAGAAATATGTGATTACCGATGTCCTGGATGTTTATAA
This sequence comes from Oesophagostomum dentatum, assembly GCA_000797555.1. NCBI lineage: Eukaryota > Metazoa > Nematoda > Chromadorea > Rhabditida > Strongylidae > Oesophagostomum > Oesophagostomum dentatum. The sequence continues at coordinate 25,867 of KN551329.1, read as the reverse complement.
TCTATGCTATAAGTCGCATGAGATTCTATCACATTTCATTAGAGATACGTGCGCTTTTCTGTATACCAGAACTTTTTTTCGCGTCCCGTGTGTTTGTTTGCAATTTTTTCCTGTATTAGTTTGATGCAAAAATTCGTGTAACAAATCCTCTTCACTAGTAGTATGCAAATACTGTTAGGTAGCCCTTATCTTCGCCTGTATAAACCGATTTCAAGTTTTTAACGAAATTTAATTTTTCAAATTTTTACCAACGTGCCATTATGGAAAGTCAGGTGCACAGAAAGTGAGTTTTTGATAAATTTTTCCCTGCAAGCCAGGAGAAAAGAAAATCGCATTTCAACACCTTCTGGATTATTTCTTTCTGAGCATAAGGATAGAGTTGTAGAGGGATGCGACAAGAATGGCGGTGGAAAGGACCAGACAAACAGATATTTTTTAAAAGAAAAATCTTTACGCCCAAAAACTCCTGCATCGCTAACTCTGATAAACCCTTCTTAAGCAGGGCATTGTAGGATATGATTCCATTCCTAACGCTTCGGAGCGAAGCAAAATCTTTGGACTTCATTCTCTATCCAGTACACGATATAAATTCGACTTGGTTAAGGTTCCTTAAATTCTCAACAATTTGATAGACGTTGATAAAATTATGTATGTCCACTCTGAAAGTATCCATAACCAGAGGAGCTCCCATAAAATAAATCTTTCTTTGGCCAGGACTTCGGATCAAGCTTTTTTAAAAAATGTTAATGGGGCCAGGTCCGAATTTATAAAAATTAGCAAATTATCTGCTCCTTCTACTCTCCGTTTTTCGAAAACGTTGTGCAGCAGGTTTCTGATGTTCTGATTCTGGTTATGCTGATTTAGTTACCTCTCTTCCTCTTCCCTTTTTATTATCATTTTAATTCTGTATTCCATAGTCTGTGCCAATTTATAGTGTAATATTTGATTTTTAAAATTTTTGTTGTGTTGTTTTTTACATGAAGTTCGCATGCAGTAAATAATAATAACCCGCTAATGGAAAATTTCCGTTTTCTAGTTACTAGAAGGTTGTAATTAAAGTCTTAAAGGTGCATGCCTTTGTTTAGGAGCAGTTATCCCTCTAGCAGCATCCCAAATCCTAGAAATTTCAAAACTCTTGAGAGGGTGAAATTCGGATTCGTGAAATTTCGCTCACGCTATTTGTCGAAAAAACAACTTTAAAACAATTTACGCTCTTCCAGTAGTGAAAAGCTTTAGAAAGGCCCTAAAAGGGCAGAAATATCGAGATATAATTTTTTTTTGTTAGTTTGGCATCCTATAGTGTGACACATTAAAAAAGCTCTATACGTAAATAATGTCAGGAATTTCAAAAAAATCCTTACTAGAGTAGGAAAAGGTCTACCAAGCATTGCTTTCTCCTTTACCCAAAGATTCTGCATGATAATCTTTGTTTAGAAAAATGTTTAATTAGGAGTTTTCCTACGAATCTATAAGCTTGCCTAATATTTTCTATGTTTTTCTGTTGGCAAGCACTTGTGCAGAAACATCTCGTCGTCACTGGGCAGCAATTTCGGTTGCGCTGCTTATCCACACTGGTGATCTGTGCTGGGGCCGTTCACTAATTTCCGTTGTCACGCTCCCATTAGCCTGACGACGAGCCGAAGAAGAGAGGCGAGAAGGGCGACACTTCGCACCATAATACACTCCGCTTCAGCACACATACCCACAGCCGTATACGGTAGCCCTCGACTTCTTACGTTTTTCGTAGCGCGAAATTTCCGCGACTTCTGGCTATGTTCCATGTTTACCTTCGGGGCTAGCTCGCCTCTAGCCACGTCGTCGTTTCTTCCTATCCGACATCAGCGCTGTGCCTAATGCGATTTATGTCATATTATAGATCGAACACGTACTAGCATACACGACTCACGCCCTGCTCTATTGCTGGAGTCGAGCAGTTTTGCTGAAATCTTATTTGCTTTCGCTTATCGACTGCATCTGTCTTTATTACTTTTTAATTCGGTAGCTGCGTAACTGCATTTTTGCACCTGCTTCTGTGAGCTTAGTTAAAAACCATTTACCGCCGTTTTTCGCATCGTCTATAGGTTCCATAGTCTTCCGTTTGTAGCACAGGTTTGCACTGAAATGATAATCATTTAGCATATTAACGACTTATATGATTTGATAGATGTACCGCCCCAGTCAGACTCCCCTGACACTGTCTTCGGGGAGAGTCGCAAGGCCACCAGGTAGCTTTGCTTAAGACAGAGAAAAAAGAGCCAGTGCTCAATCCTCTTCTCACCGACTAAGTAAAGCATCGATGAAAATGATGGTATTTCATTGTCGACCGAGGTCTCGCATCTATGCTACCTTCTGTTCTGAAATCGAGGCCGATTCTGAGCCGCGCGCGCGGTCAGATTGACGGTGGAGCGTAGGATAATCACCTTATTTTGCTTCAGATTTGGCTAGAAGTTGAGCCTTTCTGTTTTCTTTCATTGCTATCTATGTTTAGCGCTATATCGATTATACTAAAGGTCACCTTCTCGCTCAAATGGAAGCAGAATAAGTTGATCAATCTCTGCTCCATCGTTAAATTGACCGCGCTCGCGCGGCTCAGAATCGGCCACGATTTCAGAACAGAGGGTACATCTCTCACGACTCTTCACAATGTCAAACTAGAGTCAAGCTCAAATGGTCTTCTTTCCCCGCTATTTTTGCCAAGCCCGTTCTCTTGGCTATGGTTTCGCTAGATAGTAGTTAGGTACAGTGGGAATCTCGTTAATCTAGCAGATCATGTACAAAAGTTTAAGCTTGAGCTGTTCTCTGTTTGTTTGTTCGATTATCTGAGCTATCTCTGTAAATGACTAAGTTCCTTGGGCCGTATGTATGTTCTCGTCGGCTTCTGATTGAATGGATATTCAAAAATAGAGCAAGAATTGTCAACATTTAAAATGTTTGCAGTTTGAAAGAGAAGTATGATACTGATTTTTCATGCTGACTGGTTACTTAACACCATTCCTAATTTTTTTGCTTACTTAGTAAAATTTCAATCTAAGCATGACCCTTCCTTCAATGCTAGATGTGAAAAATTTAGCGGTAAAATATGTCAAGCTGATGGAGAGCAGAGACACGTTGATCATCACCGTTCCATTGATGGAGATGGTCGCGTGTCTCTTGTCTCCTGTGGCACAACTACAAGAAATTCAAAGTGCGGTAGCTTAATTTTTATTTGTCCAGAGCTATGAAATTACGAAAACGACTAAATTTTACTTTGAAACTACTAGGTTCTCTACTAGCTTACTCTTATGCCGCACAGTATAGTAGCGGAGCAATGTGCAAAAGCTTTTAAGCTTGAGCTGTTCTCTGTTTGTTTATTCGATTATCTGAGCTATTTCTGTAAATGACCAAGTTCCTTGGGCCATATGAGCAAACCAAAGGTCCTAGATATTAACGCCTAGAAAAACCTGAACCAGAAAATCACTACTACGGGTACAGCGCACTGTCACACCGGTTAGTATCCATGTTAACAATGATTTTCATCACTATAGGGTTGCGCTCACTGCTAATTTTGAGACCTTGTAACCCCTGAGGATCAGCCATTCTGATCTTGATTTTTTTGCATATTTACTAAGGAAAGTGTGGCGAATTCGATCGTAGATGCCGCTTCTGTGGATCGACCCAACGTTTTACACACTTTCCCAGCAAGTTTACCGAATGTCAATGTTGCGCACACTCAGCTGTTTACAAATCTCTGCATTTACAATACCACTCGGAATTATTGCGAAAAATACGCGTAGAGACGGATAAAACCATCGGAAAGCGTCGCACCTGAGTAGTTTCGTCAAAAAAGGCGGTTTTACTATTTTGAAAAACAGAAGGCGTCGAGATGAATTCAAAGAATTATGAATTTACATTTTTCGATGCAACTTCTTATATAGTACATAAAAATAGTAATGGGCAATACCACTGAATTATAATAGCTACGTTCTATTCTGTAAAGACATATTTTGAAATTTACGAAAGAACCATTTCCAAAAGAGTTATAGGCGTGCGACGGTTTACGGCGTTTTTTTTCCGCACATTCGCATCTTTTTTCTAATAATTCTGAGGGGTATGGCATTTTGGTTCGCAATTTTTTATCAACAAATAGCCGTTTATCCGAAGTTACTTGAAAACTTGATTATTCGCTGGGAGTAAAATACATGTAAAATGGTAAGACACTGATTGTAATTCTAATGGTTGCCGTTAGAACTGCAATCTTCTTTTTTGGCAGAAAAAAAAACGAAATAATGCAGTTTTTTAAACGAGTTTTTCTACCCCTTTCTACATGTTGCCCAGTGTCACTGCTTTTTTTTACTTGATAACAACTTAAAGAATTACATCTATTCACGCGTTCTAACTAGCCAGCTAATGATATGCTAGTGGTTTTTTTTCGAGATGTCTGCTATTCATCTCTCTTCATGATTTCTTAAGGACATCCTACTTCCTTCATTTCCTCTTGTTAGCCGGTATATTCTTTCCACTCACAATCACCCACTGCATTGCTATGTGGGCTGCGGTATTTATACTTTTTTTGTCCAACACCTGTTCGTCCTTTTACTTTTTTTTAAAGAGAAAATCGTTCAAGTTTTCATGTAGAGTGCTTGATTTACATCTCAAATACAGTAAAGAATCAATTTATAAAATAGAGACAAGGAAAATTTGGAACGAGACGTAAACCTCTATTGCGAATTATCCCGGATAGAATAACAGAATGTCAAGAAGCAAGAGTGTTGCAGAGTGTTGCTTAACTAAATGTGTTACTGTTAGTTTGTTAGGGCCCTACTTAACAGTTACTTAACTCGAATCGCGCTTGGTGAACACGTCAAAAACCGTATTCAAAACTAAAATTTTTAGACTCAGACTTTTATTTCTTTGGATTCGTTTTGAGCCATTTTAGCATGTTCGCTTAAAATAAATTATTCCTCTTCGGTCAGCTTTTTACTTCCAATGCTTTCTCTGTATTTCTAGTATATCGATGTTACAATCTCTCTGTGATCTTATCGATCTGAAATTTTCCGTTTTTGTTCATTCTTTGCTCCTGAAAGATTCGGACCAATTCAATGGAGCATCTGGGTAGTCACATCTCGCCCGCTTGCTGAAAACCTGATAGTGTGATCCTGGCTTTCCGCGCTGTTTCTCAATCAGTTAAGGATGGAAAATTTTCGTTTTTCTACCTTAAGACTCGCGTTTTACGGTAATTTTCGGCCTTCCGTTTAACATTTACCTCTTTATGGGGTCTCTAAACCAGAAATTTCGAGAAGGAGGGAGAAATTTCGAGGGTAGTAGAGGACAAGTAGTCTGTTTGAAACCTTTAGCCAATATCCATAAGCTACTAAGTTCGGGTGCTGATCAAAAATTACACCACGGTCCTCTGATTGGTCGATTTTTTCGCCGCGCGCGACGATTGCAGACTCTTTTTTGAGAGAGGAGAATGCGCTATTATTGGTATTCATATGAAATAAGGGTATCTAGAGGGCTATGTTTAACGTATGCAGGATTAAAACACCGTTCAAGCTTGATTTCCACTATGGTAGATGGTTCTGGGAGAAGTGGCGTGCGACGTCGCTACACAGCAGTCTGCGACGCGGCGTATCTCCTGACCCCCACCACTATGTTCTACGTCCATTTATGCGGATTTCTGTTTCCATTTATTGATTTTTTTGTGGGTGAAAAACCTTCTAAGCTGCTCTCTGCTCTTCTTAGCAATGAAAGTTACATTGGCAATGCGAAAAATCAGGAAAAAAAAGAAAATTTTGAAAAATTGTTCAAGAGATCGGCTGTCAGTAGGACTTGCACTAAAATTTCGGGTGTTTTATTTCTAGGTTTTCGTTTTTTTTGTTGTTGTTGCAGCCTAGTAGAGATCTACAAAAGCGTTTCTGACTTGCATTCTGCCTCTAATTCTGATGAAGACTAGAAAAAGCTTGAACTATTGAAGCTCACTTCAAGAAAAGTGCTCTGCCTATCTAAAGCAGGTATTCCTCCTTATTTCTTCTGAAATCTCCGAGTTTTTCTACCATTTTACGACTATAAAGTAAGCACGTCTTCTTCGAGAGCTTTTACGCATGAG
>KN551328.1:18135-28229 GCA_000797555.1 Oesophagostomum dentatum | reverse complement strand
GGGTCTGCACACATTTATGGTCTCAAGCCCAGAGAATGACCATTCTCAGGGCTTGGGGACGATCGTTCTTTGCATCTCATGTTACTTCCTTTTTCAACACTGCTCATCCCCATACCCTCCTACCCTTAGGGTCTTGAGGTTTGCTCTTACACTAGTTCAAGCCATTTATAAGACCTTTGTACATGAACAAGGCTTTCCTTTAGTAATAACTACCGCCAGATCAGGCGCCTGGTCAGCCATTGTGCCCAGTCACGCTACCTATGAAGGTAACTAGGTAGCAGCTGCTCCTTACCGTGCTTGTTTAGGAGAAAGATCATAGTTATATTAGCCGATCAGGTATCAAGATATCACAGCAGTCGATGAGGTTGCTGATCGGGAACTTGGTTTACCTTACAAAGCACTCACGATTGAGTTATAGCAGACCATAGCACCTGATCAGGTTCAGGAGGTACTTGGACGTTACTTTAGTAAATATAACCTGATTTCCTTTGAATTTACGCTTTTTCGCATGAAATAAGGGCGTTACGGTAAGAGAGACCTCTCCATGGCCTCAGAAATTCATCTTGCCTTAGTGTCACCTTGGAACTAACAGTACTGTAACTTCTTACCGCAGATAATTTGGAGTATGACCTTCTTTCGCCTAGCATACCTCCCATGGAAAATCGTTACCCAGACTCTGCCACCGGTTCTTCCTTGTTTCCCAAATTTCCTTGTTTTCTAGAAAGGTCTTGTGAACCTCAATGGTACTTTTCGTTTTAAGAAACTGTAAGATGAATTTCCCACAGTTTTCCTAAATGTTAAAAACTTTCCTTTGGTCCAGTATTTCACGTGAATTTAAACGAAATTTACAACGCCTGATCGTACGTACCATACGTACATTTAGAGTAAAGCAAATAGCTTTGGAAAGAGAGAGACGCAGAAAGCCTCGCGACATTCATTTGACTTCTGACGACTATAATTAGTTTATATGGATGGTCCTCGTGAAGAACTTCCCGAACCGTACGATCGGCGGCGTTTTTCTTGAGGACATTTTCTGGCGAAGGGGCGTCACATTCCCAACGTTCGCCTGTAAACATCCGATGATCCCTATAAAATCGTCCGCCAGAGAATTCATTCTCTCATAACGTCTGTCACCGGCCAGATCGCCATACTGTTGTGAATCTCCGCCTCGAATTCATTGCATCATTCTGACATGCTGACCGTTCGCCTCGCATTTTCGATCGCTCTGTTTAGAGTCTTCCAAAGTGTTCATACTCGGAATTTCAGATATGGCAAGTGTGAGACGATTGCCAATGATTCTGCGACCACTCCGCAAAGCGTGCAGCACATTTACGAGCACGAGCAGCACCGCTCGTGAAGTACAAGTGGTGTCGTTCGACGTGAACGACACGCTGATCTCGGAAGGCGAGCCGTTCAACGAGGTCTACTCCCGCGTGGCCAGCGACAACGGCGTCGACGTGAACCCGGACTCGATCGCCAACTCATATCCCAAGTATATGAAGGACCTCTCGGACAAGCATCCTTGCTTCGGATTCAGCTCGATTGGCGATTTTGAGTGGTGGAAGCGAATTGTCGTCGGATGCCTCCAAGAGGTAATTTTCTTTCACTTCTTAAAGAAATTGTCTTTTTTTTTCAAAATACAGAAGAATTTAGACTAATAGAAAAGTAAAAGCCCAGCATTCCTCTTGAGAAGTAAAATTAGCTTCTTAAAAACTGTAACAAGAACCATCTCTAACTCTTTAATACAGTAAGACTGAACTCACAAGAAAAAAATCAGCTGATTTTTGCTCAGAGATGACTATCCTATGCCGTTGTATTTATATATCCTTAGAGTTTGTACAAACGGCATCTCGCGTAGAAACTGTCCGGGTTACTATAAGAGCCTTATTTTAGTAACACTTTACTTTATCCCAGTGTTTTCGAGTTCGCAGAGGGACAAATGGGGTGGAAGGGGGGGGGGGGTGAAGGAGTCTTATCTATCCTACAGTAACAAATACTTAGAAAGCAGAAATTGCGGAAAATAGTCGAGTTTAGTGGAAAACTTTCCATTACGAAGTAGAGAAACATTCTGTTACAGTATTTTTTTTCACTTTGAGGGAGATGGAAGAGTCTTAGTGTTTTTTACAGTAGTCCTTTATAGATGAAAGCGTTAATTTTTCAAAATTTCTTGCGACATGACGATTTATTTCATCTTCTAAATCGTCTGGTTTGAAGAATGCCTAAATTTTATTTAATGTTTTCGAGGGACTACTGAAAACTTAGCTGGACCCTGTATAGAAAAGTCGTCAAGTCTTTTTTTACCTGTGTGATCTTTGGGATGTTCTTTTTTCGCTATGTCTGGGTTTGAATAGGTTTAAGCTCTACCTTATTAGATTTCACTGTCCCTGGAAATTTCCCAAAAATCTCAAAATACCTCCAATTTTGAATCCGTTACTTTCAGATGGCCTAAAATGAGAACTCGTGGAGCGCCAGAAAAACCCGTAGAAGCATCATACATGTGTATAACCACTCTAATAATGTTGTCGATTAAAGCGCAGCGCTCTCCCAGCCCAAAGCCCTATTTCAACTGTACATATTAGCTGTTAATATGTGAAATAGTGTAGCTGTGGAAGATGCAGCAGAGAAGAGATGTGCAGCATTTTGATGGACAACATTGCTAGTGCGGGATATACATTTCAGGGATGCTCTACGAAAATCAACCGAGACACTGCGAACGAGATCGCACACGATCTCTACGATTTCTATGCTACGGCAAAGGCCTGGAAGCTTATTGACCCTAAGGTAAGGGCTGGATTGCCTTGACTGAATAGTGAATGCATGGATTCTGATTGAATTTCCTTTTTCAGCTGAAGTCAGTGCTCGAAAATCTTCGCAAAAAAGGCGTTGGCCTCGTTGTGGTGTCGAACTTCGACGCCAGGGTGAGATCAGTCCTCCAAGAGTTCGGGCTCTACGATCTCTTCGACGTGATCGTGGCCAGCGGAGAGATCGGCGTCGAGAAGCCGAGCCCGAAGATCTTCGAGAAGGTGCAGGAGCACTTCCAACTCTCCAATGCTTCCCAAATGCTCCACATTGGAGACAACGTCGAGAAGGACTACCGCGCAGCCCTGGACTTCGGGGCAAATGCCCTGCTGTTTGACCCCCTCTGCATCAATGCCGAGGTCTCACCCGCTGACAAAATCTCCTCCATCTCTGAGTTGAGGGTCGACTAACCCCAAACTGACTACTCTTTGTCCAGTTTCTCTAATAACGAGGCCTTTTCTCTGGTTAACAACGAGCTTTGATGAAATCACTTAACGAAGTTGTACATAAATGTACAAAGATGTAGATTTCTCTAGAGTAGTACTGTAGATAGCGCTTACGTCTTATCGCATGTACATATCAGATATACATATACGAGTTTATTTGTTAATTTATAGTTGTAGTATCCTCTACTTGTTGTACATTTGATGTATTGTTGTACATGTTCGCTGTATGTACACGCCGGTGATATTGATTTGTTTACTCGTTTTCCAAGTCATCGGTGTTATGTAGACATAATAAAAATCTACAGGGTTCATACTCTGTGCAAGCAGGTTGGACGTTCCATATTCGCTTTCGAATCGTTTATTCGTTGCAGTTTAGTTGCAAACAGGAAAAGAAGAACGTATTTGGTGAAAGTACACACAAAATCCCAATCAGTCGTCGAATCAATGATAGATTTAGATCACATTTCACAACAGTAACACAAAATGCAACCAGAAAAAGGGAAATTTATACAGATGACCGAGAGAATTGAGGGATGAGTAAGTTCTTGCTGTTTTGCAGATTTTTCGCAAAAAAAAGAAATTAGGCTTGGATTCATGCCAAGGACTAGGAACCCTACCTAGGATTTGGGCTAAGAGTACGTTTGCTGATTTGCTAGTTTTTGACGGATATGGATGAACTTAACCCACATTTCTCTTCGAAATGTTGGATCCTTGCCAAAATCAAACTGCTCATCGATCGGAAAATGGCGATTTACGGCCAATTTCACTATCTTTTCAAATAGGAACTATATAAAAGAGTAGAATAGGCCTAGCGGCCAACCACTAGATTTCCCGGAGCTGACGCTATCCCAAGAAACAAAAAAGCCCGAAATTAAATAAATCTGTACAATTTTCTAACTGAAAAAGCTACTTTCTCCGGAGGGGTTGCAGCTCCCATGGATTCAAGGTTGAAGTTGCATCCTCTGGAGATGCTGTAACCCCGGAGTGGCATTTACTCTAGAAGTTGCATTTCTGGGAGTTGCACAGCTCGAAGAAGTTGCATTTCATAAAGAAGTTGCTATTGGGAGAAGTTGCATACTCTGAAAGATTTGCTTTCATTGTGCAACTTCTCCAGAAGTTGCATCTTCAACAGGAGTTGCTCAGAATAAAATAGAAATGGACAGCGAAAACTCGTCCCCATCAATCCCCTCGTGCTTGTACTCTCTGAGAGAGGAAAGAACAAGAAATACTATGAAAGTGCTATGTAGAAGAAAATAATCTCCAATATGGATCCACATCAGAAAGGTAGAAAAGAAAGCAATCACTTTGGACAACGCGACATTACGCTTCACAGTAAGAATCACGGGGTTTATAGTTATATATGTCTATGTATAAAGAATAAATTCCCATCTCTAGAGGAAAGGAAGGATAGACCGCCTAAAGCGTTTCACAGGGAATGCTAAAATCACTGCTATAATCACCGGAAACAAGAGCATTTTTACAGCATTTGTGCAAAATTGCGTAGCGCACAGAGACAAACACACGCAACGACATAATAACAACAAGAAATTCTAGACTTGTGTACTGCAGAGAAGGGAGAAAACTAGTCGAGCTGTAACAATAAACTATGCGTAGTGTGCTACGTTCATATCATTATCGCACATTGTCGCTCCTCGAACGCATGGATATCCACGGCTAAGTCGGCTAGCACCTGTAACTACTGCACTGGTGAACTTCCGGCTACAGTAATCTGATCAGCGATACGGTATCTGTTAAGAGGATTACCTGGGTTATGACTCTGAGTCGGTCAGTGGTGGTGTCGAGTCTCTGCGTGATTTGAGAATTCATAGAGGAGGTGTCGAATTCAACATCTGGGACCAGGTCTACCTGTAAATAGGGTCAGTTAGCTGAATGATTTCTACTTTAGGCAGCTAAGATGTGGTAGCAGCGAAAACTGGTCCCTATAGGTTTACACATTTAGAGCTACTAGCTATTTCACGTTCTCAAGGGTTGGACAGATGCCAAAATCTCTAAATCACAGAAGCTAAGGGCTAGGACTAGCGAAATTGGTCCCAGCGGGTTCAAATATGACAAATATGTAGGACAGCTAGGTGGACAAATAGCGAAAGCCTGCTGGCAAGAGAACTGGTCCCCACCCAAAAAGTTTTGAACCTGGAGAAGTCTATAGTTTCTCAGAATTTCAATTCTAAAATATCCAGCTGAATCTGCTACGGGTACCCTACTTTCACAAGAAAACGAGAACTAGTCCTCACTGATAACAAATACGACTAAGGTTAATATGACCAAATTTTGCACCCTTCATATTTGCTATGTGGTTCAGATGTACTCGATTTTTTAAAGTTTAAAGTTAATTCTACTTTTCTAAAGTAAGATAGGTCATATGGCTAACGAGAACTGGTCCCCATAGATAGTATATTCGCAGAAGAACTACAGTAGTTCAGCTTTTAAAACTTGAATAGATCAAAGATCTAAGTGTTCTATAAACTTTCAGTAGTAAGACCATCATCTTCACAAATTTTTAGACTGTGTAGCAGAGCTTTCGCATTTGCGAGAACTGGTCCCCGCGAAAACGCAGAGCGGCCTTGAGCTGCTCAGAACTACCCCCCTTTATAGCTCTCCTAAACGCTAGGATTGGGGTGGATTCGATGCCCTTTTCTGAGGGAGACTTACGCTGGGAGGAGAACTGGTCCTTAAAATTTTAGGTATATTCGCAATTCCAAACCCTTGAAAATTCCTATGTTAGATGAGCTGTCTTTGCTCGTTCTTAACTGAACAGAGTGGTGCTCAAAGTGCAAAAAACAGGTCCCCGCTGATACCATGGTGAACAAAGTACTTGCAGGTGCAAGAACTGGCCCTCAAGGACAAGAAATGTTGAAATTTCGCATTTTCTAATATCTAACTGAGCTTCTTCGACCAATCTTCATTTTACAGTAATCCTCAGCATCCAAACGCAAAGAACTCTTTTTCTAGCAGCTGCTGAGGAAGAGATTTTGAATAACTGCATGTTTGCAGATGTCACGGGAGTTCGGTTATCTCTAGAAAAGTTGACCTTTTTGATAAGGAGACCATTTCAAGGTTTAATTGCCCGAAATTTCAGAAATAAAAAGAGCTTTGTTCTCTGGGTGATAATACTAATCAGAAGGGAAATCAGCTGACCTCAAATGATTTATAGGCGAACTGGGGATGAATTTATTTGAGGGTGTCTTTGGGAGGGGAGAGGGGGCACATATGTCTAGTAGTAACTCCTTAAAGTTCCCCTAGCATACGCTGCAAGGCAAAAATTCCTCCTACTCGCCCCTTTTAGCCATCTTCCCACCTTTCCACGTCCTCTACCTCTCTGAGTGTTGTTCAGAAACCCTTCAAGTCTACTTCCTCCTCAGTGTTGACAACATACCAGAGTTCACTCTCAGTTCCTCATTTTTTTGCGTCTTCAGCTCTTCCTAAACTACCGCTCTGAGTTTACCTACTGCCTTCTTCTCAAAGGAGAAAGTCCAAACACTTAAGTAAACACTTCCAGGTGGGTCCCTGCAAGACCTTGATTTCTTCTCTTCGTTTCGTTTCAACCTTCTTCATTTCCTGTTTCTAGCCTGGATCCAGTTGCAAGGCCAACGCGACAAAAAAAGCAGCAGAATGAGTGGGGAAGGAGGTGAGAGGAGCGGGAGGGAGGAGGCAATAGCAAGTTCCGAACGTGAAAAATTCCAGTTCCAGCAAAAACCCGAGCAGTTTTCCTCTCTAAGATCTAGCAAAAAGTCTGACTACAAATATAACTAGCAGCTCTGTAACTCCAGCTATTAAGTGACAGCAAAAAAAATGACGAATGTATGGCCAATAGTCAGTTAATTCTGAAAATAATAAAACTATCAAGCTTTGTAGCAAATAGGTTTTAAAAAATGGCCTCAAAAATGATATATACAGCTTCTGTTCCATATAGGAAAGCTGCTAGTGTTTCCAGGATAGCTGCATAGGTAAATTTATAGCCCCTAGGTAAATGATTACTGTAGGATTACTGTAAAGAGGTGTAGGTACGAAAACCCTGATGCAGGGAGATAGCGACGATCTCTTATATATAGAAGCGCTGTCTTTTCTGTGTCCATATTTGAAATGGGGGTACAGTAACTAATAGTTATTGAAATATCGAGCTATATTTTAGAAACACTGGGACTCCCTACAGTGAAAATTCAAGAAAATAATTATTCTTACGTAATTTTGCAGAAATTTAACCCCTAAATCATACACTTATCAAAGTCTGAAATTCTTCTTTTTAGGACAATTCGAAAATCTGGAAATCCTAGAAAAACCAAGAGAACGATGAAACGGGTTTTTTTTTTCCGAATATTCTTTAAAAATGAAGACAAGGAATAATTCTCTTAGCCTACTTTTCCTTTGGGAATCAGCTCTCGTCCAAGGAAAGTGAGGAGAGGCAGAAAAATAGGAAATTCTCGGAAAAAAATCGGGTAAAATGCCTAAAGAAGGAACTACTGCAGAAATTAATCTCGGAACCACTTCTCGCCCAAAAAAAGTTATTAGAAATCGGGACATACGAATTTCTAGGAAAAAAATCCGGCACAGATGCTCTAAAGAAGCTTTGCTATACAAGCTATCGTGGGGAGCAGTTCTCGCACCAAAAAACTAGATAAAAACCCGAAATGTAAGCAAAAACTAACCTTTTTCATGGTATTTATATTGTTATTATCCTCGATAATATCACCACACATCATCTCGGCGTCTTTGAACACAGCTGGATCTGTGCTTTGGATGCGAGGCTTGAAAAACAGAGCACATTATCGCTTGATTCCCCGTAAATTTTAGCAAAACTCACCAGAGTAACACTGTTTTCAGTGGGGCACGTATAGGAGTCGCTGATACTCTGCGATGAGCGCTTGAGATTTGATCTAAACGAAAAAATCGCTGATCGGGTGGAATTCCTCGAGAGTCAGCGATAAAGCACTTGCCTCTTTCTTCTGGCCTTCGAGACAGGCGGCGACTGTCTCAGCTGATCGGACGGAACATGGCCGGCATGCTCCAGGCAGAATCGCACGTATACCGAGCTGCAAAATGCACTTCCTCTTGCCATATTGATCGGTATCGATCGACAGACTCACCCATCGACTCGTTCCATAACATGTACGAAAGCTGTGCAAGAGACTATACTTCCTTCTGCTTCTATGAATCGCGTCGTCTCGGCCAAACGTCGTCGTTTCAGCATCGGTGAGACGCGACGTCGACACAGAAGGTAGTATTCCTGGTAACGTAAAGCTATGTGTAGAAAGTATGCGTATTGATTAGTGAGAATATACCGACCTTGTCATCGCTGGATGGACCCTCTTCAGAGCCGACATAGCCTCCTTCAGTCCGAGAGTCTTCGACTTCCGAAAGCCAGGCCTGCAAAATAGTGTTGTGATTTTCGTAAGACTACAACCCCCCCCTCCTTCCAGAAAAAATTAAAAATTAAAAGGTAAGGCTCATCAAAAATAGCTAACGTCATCACTCCAGTCCCCTCAACTGACAACTATACTTTCGTAAACTGTATTTAAACAAGTAACTAATCTATCTGTTTTAGAGGCGGGACTTGAACATGCTGCGATTGGACAGTTCTGCAATGGCAAGAAAAAGGGCAGAAACTTCCAACTGTTTCGTAAAATTCGAAGAAATAGCCGACCTCGTTTCATAAAATAATTACCGGATTACGAAAATTAATTCTCACACACATCGACATAAAATTATTCTTGTCGAAGGGGCGTGACCTGGCCATGCTCTGATTGAACGAATCAATGAGCACTTTTTTGAAAAAGACGAATATTAGAGCCCAAAACTTGCTGATCTTTTAGAAAATTTCATGAGAAATTACTCGAAGATTAGATATATATTCTAACTATCAGAAACCACAACTGCATTTGTTAAAAGGGCGTGGTTTAGGCGTGCTTTGATTGGCCAGCTCCACATCAATGAAAAGAGGCCAGTAAATACAACAAAACCTCGAAAACTTTTTTTCCAGATTTCTTCCTCTGGCAATATGCTTCGTAGAAAAAAATTATTGTAAAAAATACCTGTAGTTGAGCTCCATCTTCGAAAAACTGTTCATGAATTGGTGCCGGAGTTTTGTGTACGCTCGACACATGGTCGCAGAGCTGCTCTGGCGTCTCCAAATCGCCAAAATGGCAACATGGGCAAACTATGGATATGGACATCTGGAAAATTTATTTGTAGTTTTTTACTGACGAAGAAAACGTGCAAAATTTGCGAGATAGTGCATTCGCGGCTTCCGACAGATAAGGAAAATTCCAAAAATTCCGGAAGTTCAATGAACAGGAGGATGATGAAAGTGTGAACTATTCGAGTGCGCCACACAGTAGCCGAATGAGAGTAAAATTGCAGGTACCCACTCGAAAGAATGCTGCAGCGAGTGTAGGCAAACGGACGAGTTGCCTCCCTCGTTTGAACACGACAAACCGGACTTCATTGCACTTTTTTCAATATACTACAATTGACCTACGTATGTACACAAGCGCTAAAGTGGAACACGCGGCATATTCTGCATTTGTAAGCACCCGAACACACAAGAACCGGAACTACCGCAGCAGCAGCGGAGGCAGAAAAAGGCTTGGCAAACAAAGCAGAAGTACTTGAGCAATTCCTCGAAAGCAGTAAATAAGAGAAAAAGCAGGTGATGAAAGACTGCAAAACCAGAGAACAGCAGCGGTGCAACCTTCGACGAATATAAATGCGAAGGCGTCTATTCGTTCTTTGGTAGCCTCCTCAAAAGTGCACAGATCCGAAGGCCCATCCTCCTAGAAAAAAGCACGAAAAAAAAGAAGGAATGCAGTCTTATGCAGAAACCTGATGCGGGAT
>KN551327.1:0-10726 GCA_000797555.1 Oesophagostomum dentatum | reverse complement strand
CCCAAACAACATGACGTCAAGAACTCAAGAAAGCAAAAGTTACCGGACTGAAGAGACCGTGAGATGTTAAAAAACACCGAGAATGACCCAAAGAAGAGAAAAATATCCAAAAAGACGCAATAGCCTCTCGATTTCCGGTGATCCGCGTCGAATACTCAGCGGAAGCCAAAAGGACGGCGTTCTGCAGGCTGCGCGTTTTGTCTCACACAAAATTGTATGTCTCTACGCTTGTTCCCGTAAGTTGCAATACTCAACTTACGGTACTCTCCGCGGCGCTACACACTATTTCGCCGCAAGTGAACAAAGCCGGCTGCGCACAACGCACTTTTGTGAGTTGAGCGCTGTTTGGCGCTGCCTTCAGCGGTGGGGCCGCAGCGAGCTGGGCATCTCTATCACTGCAGGTATCAGGATACCTGCAGTGGCTGCGATTTCATCGCTCACATCGCTGATGTGAGCTGATCTCGTCTCACTGAGGGCTTGCTACGGGCCCAGAATTCATGTGCTCCATTATCAATAAAAAATATATATTTAATACTACACCAATAGTTTTAAAAATACCAAAGCTTTTATCCTGCAAATCTGCCATCGTGTAAGGCATAACCTATTTACTCGAAACTTTCATATAACTTGAGACTCAAAAGATTAATATACACTTGACTTCACTACCACCTATAATGAAAGCATATGTTCCGTCTGATTTAATCATGTTCTAGATTTTTTGCAGGGATCGACAATATCGATGTGCTGCGTATACTAAAGCAGAATTCTCTTGATCATGGAATGAGGGCACACAGCGTTTGTCTCCAGTTCGTCGACGAGTCAGAGTATAAAACAGTAATTGCTATTCTTTTATCAATACTACTAGCTCCTAGAGATTTCGTGCAAACAAAAGTCAAGAGCTACCTGGTGCCTTTGCGAGAAAAAGACTGCAAAAATGAAAAATCTGGCAGACTGATGCTGCCTCTACACCGCTTTTTTGCTAGTGTGTCATTTCTATACGTCTTCCAGCCTTATTTGCACTATGCAGGCGCTGTATTGAAAGCGAGAGGTTTTAAAAACACTGCCATGGTTTTCTGTGGACTGCTGTGCAGAATCCCCAGTTTTTTAATAGCAGTCATAATGGTATTTACAACTTTAGGGACACTTTGCAAAGCTAACTGAGGGCATACTACTAAGTCAGTTATTCTAGCTCAAGAAGATTTTACCTAGATCTTTTACCAACTGAGTCAGAACTTACGGCATCCAAGTTATGACTAAATTTTACTGTTCCAGATATCCCTAGCTCAACTGGATCGACTCCTATTCTATTTACTAGTTTTGAGCTAATAAATCTGCTCAATTTCAGATGAAACAGTTGCTTCTGATACAAAGAGGCCTCCACAGACGTTGTTTGGAAGAACCAACTCCAACAGCGAATAATACTAGGATCAAGGTACT
Organism: Oesophagostomum dentatum; assembly: GCA_000797555.1. Lineage (NCBI taxonomy): Eukaryota > Metazoa > Nematoda > Chromadorea > Rhabditida > Strongylidae > Oesophagostomum > Oesophagostomum dentatum. The sequence continues at coordinate 9,289 of KN551327.1, read as the reverse complement.
AGTTGAAAACCTACAGTTTTTTTCCTGAAAAAAATTATTTACATTATTTAGCACTCTCATTGCTCTAGCCTACTTTCGTCAACAGATCAACTGGACGCGTTTTTACGTCGAGAAAGTCACCGCTCTGAGATGAACTGGCTAACATGTCGCATGCATCTTACGGCGATAAAAGATACATGCGGTGCTTTGGAGGAATGCTGCCCAATTTCGAAGAGGTAAACAGTGGAGTCATTGATTGGTTTGCACAAAATCTGGTCTTCGAAACGACGTTTTTGACTATAATCTACTTGGGAAAACCTCGATTATTTAAGGTCCTCAAATTGAAGCTTGTTGCGCCATATAGAAAAGTTGCTGCAACAGTTTAGTTTACCCATTAAATATGAATTAGTAAAATGCTAATATAAAGAGACTACATTTACTTATCATCTCATCCAGATAAATCAAAATATATTATGAAACATTTTTTAAAATATTTCTAAAATATTTTCTTAGAATACGGCTCAGATGTGTGCACTGAGCTGGAAAATGCATTAAAATTGGCTCTCATCTCAGTTTTCGGCATATTTCACCACTCAGAGGACTTTTTCCAAACGCGAGGTCCCCCTGTATGTAATAGAGGAAGGCTTGCCCTATCGAAAGGCGTATTTTGTTTTGCAAGAGCTGTTCTGGAAGTGCTTTCAGATTGCGTCAAAGTGACCCATTTTTTGACCTAATTTTGCGTATGCTATGGCTATCGGCTATTTTTTGTGAAGAAAGAGACTTTTTCCACAAGCGAGGTCCTCCTTTAACAGAAGAAGGTTTACCCTATCGAATGGCATATTTGATTTTGCAAGAGCTACTCTGCAATTGCTGGCAAATTGCATCAATGTTGAGCAATTTTTAAGCTTTAACTGTAAATATAAGGCTTCAGTGAAAAGCAGTGAAAAGCAATCTCAGATCCGAGGACTTTCCTGGACTCATCTCATCGTGAGGAATCGATGATATATAGCGGCACTATGTTTCTTTGGCTAGGAGCTGAGATCTCGCAGCTGGGCGTAATTATAACGGGCTTACGCCCGTTTTATGCGTCCTTTAAACGAAACGGGCGTAAGCCCGTTATGATGACGCCCAGCTGCGAGATCTTAGCTCCTAGCCAAGAAACATAGTTATGTTATACATCATTCGATTCCTCATGATGAGAGGAGTCCAGAGGAGACCTGGCATCTGAGATTGTTTTTCATTGAAGCCTTACATTTACAGTATAAGAATTGTTCAATTTTGATGCAATTTGCCAGCACTTGCAGAATAGCTCTTGCAAAACAAAATACACCATTCAATAGTGCAAACCTTCATCTATTATAGGAGGACCTCGCATTTAGAAAAAGTCCTCTGAGTGGTGGTGAAATATGCCGGAAACTGAGCGGGTTGGAGGGAGGTCCAAAATGAAAGTCTCCCATGGAGCCTTGGAAAAGTGAAGGTCCCTGTCGTAAATTTGGAGAGTATTCCACCTATGGTTTTCTTTCTCTATGATTTAGCTGGCCATGAAAGTCCCGTAATTAGCTCGCGAAGCCGTAGCTAAATTATGGAAGTCTCATGTTTAGGTGCAATACTCTCTAGAAAAAAGATTTGGAGGATGGCGTTTTTGTGCTCAAGTACGGACACGATCCTCCACTCCAGACAAGCACAGTATGAGTAAAATAAAGCATTTTCACCCACTTTCGCAGAGCTTATCATTGTGAGTACCCGAGCAATGCAAGAATAAATCTTAGGCTTGAAAATTTCATTCTTGCATTAGAACCTCGCCTACACGAGTTATTTAACGGGGTGACCAGGAAACCGTAAACTTGGTGGGACTATAACGAACGGGACCAACGCCTACTTTCCGAGGATCGTCTAGTACCCGTTGACGAAATTGACCTCTTACACTAGTTTTCTTTGACTTCCGCATTATCAAAAGGTTCCGGTATTTTTCCCTTTCTGATGATTTTGAAAGGTCTCGAATTCGTTTCACGTCAAGTAAACATTAAAACAAAAGACTTGACACGTGTTTAAAACGAGTGTGACGGTGGCGTCAGCTTAATTTCGTCAGTTTGTACCCAAACGGCGTCCTGGCTCCGTCCACTTCGCTGGTCTTTTTTGTCCGCGAAAAAGAGACGAAGAGGGTGTGTGACGAAGCGAAAAAATTAGGAAGAGCAGAAACCTCGTCATTTGATGATGCAACATTTGCGTCGTAATGTGCGACTTCCTGTTCTCTGACTATTAATTTTCAGTTGCGAGTCACAAATGAAAGCGACGTCACTGCACAGGAAAATTGAGGAAGTCAAGCAACGTTTGATTAGCCGACACAATACTTGCGAACAGAAGATGATAGAGTCTCTGACACTGCTCCAGACCTTCGGTTAAAATGGACAGAAGCCTTCATTGATACACAAGGAATGAGCGCATGGAACAATATTAGTATAGTGCCGCTAGTTTTTCCTTTTTGATTTTCCATGAATATTACTATATCAGGTTGTCGTAATTACTCCTAGAACTCTTGCAATATTTCCAAAAATTCGATAAAAGGCAGTGTACGCGAAAAACAACCACATCTTTTTCCTAAGGTCAGTTTACAGTTCCGAGCATAGTTGACACTAATACGACAAGAAGAATGAAGATAAACGGTGTTAATGTAATTCCTTGTACTATGGCTTGGTTGAGCGTTGACCAAGATTTCTAAGAAAACAACCTTTAGTGAGGCTAACATCTCGGAATCGTAGCCGTCATCAGAGCGTGGAAGCCAAAATATTCATGATATCTCCATCCAATTGCCGACAAATTGGAAAAACGGTAACTTTTCCAAAAATGATTTTTATTATCAATTTAAAGTATCGATTTTTATTTTTTATAAAGTTTTCTTTAAAAATTTAAAAATTTTATAATCGATTTTTCCTTGGCCCTACCCACTTTTGGTCTAAGCCCCCCCCCCCTTCCTAAAAAATCTTCTGCGACCGCCATTCATAGGAGAAACTAGCAGGGTTGTGGCTGTACGGATCAAGGAACATCTAGATGAACTCAATCGATCAATGCCCGGGACTCCCTTAGAGGCACACCGCAGACAAAGACACAACTTTAATTTTGAAGCTAATATCAGGATTCTGCCTCATGAGAGGGTAATGGAGTCCGTAAACACTGAAGAAGTTTCAGATTATGGCTAGAAATTCCGAAATGAACAGAAAAAGTGAGTGCTTATCGATTACAAACGAGTTAGTAACGTATCAAGACCTCTGTAGATTTTAATCTACGCTGGGATCCCCATGGTGCTTAAATATCCTGAGCGGCACTCGCACTGGGTGCTCGGTGACCTGCTTCACACGCTACTAAGTAAGGATTTTCTAATTTAATTTTTATAGTGTACTTCTCTACCTATCCAGCCTACTGAGCCGCGGATCGTACGATCGTACGATCCGAATGATCCGCCAGAGTGATAATTCATTTTTCATTTTGAAGCACTATCGGTTGTAGCAGCGATCGCCGCGATCGCTTCTGTAATTGTGGAGCATGGATCGATCCGTTGATGAGGGATTTGCAAAGATACCATCATCAAAATGTTTTGGCTTCCTAGACTCTGACAGGCTGTGATGCCGAAAGGTTAGCCTCAATAAAGATTGTGGCATTGGCACGGCAAAAGTGCTAGAAAAATCGGAGATCTCGGATTTCCCTAAAACTTCACCCACAGGAGTTATTTGGGCCGCTAATAATGAGAATGGTACTCATTTTGCATCATAGTCCCAACTTTGTGGGGTTACGGTGGGATTACGGTGGGATATCAACATGTCAGAACCGCCCCAAACCTTGTATAGTAGAGCTGCTTGGGACGCTGAGTGTGAATACCGTATCCATTTCACACAGCAATCCCTCACTGTAGAGTTACGGTAGGATAATGGTACTTGGGTGATCGTCTTAGAATCTCTTCGAATTTGCTACGGAGGGGTTATTTGAGACGCTGATTGCAAATATTGCGTCAGCATCTTACCGTAATATCATGTTTGGAATAACGATAGCTTCAAGGGAGACTGCGAACTACCTGCCTTTGCTGCAATTAATACAATTAGTGTCAATTAGTGGTAGTTGTGGAATAGTGCCAAGATTGTTTTTTTTTTTAAATCTTGGTCAACGCTCAATCAAACCACAGGACAAGAACCAGTATGCCAAGATTCAGAGTAAATCGAACGTGTGCCACATTAACAGTAAAAGTAATCCCTGTGAAGTTGTTCCTGCAACAAGACTATACCCGCTCGGGCATGGAGGAGTTAGCTCGGTATCGATAGATGATTCCATCATATTTGATTTGCTTATAAATAGACAAGCCAGCTGCAATTTCCATTTCTTCATATCAAGCAACATAAGTAAGAAAAAATGCTTGTCCATTGTTTCTGGCCAGTTTGTTGTGACTTATTCTGGGCTCCACCAGTTTCTTTGACCTCATTTTTCCACTGAAAATATCGATTTTTCCGAGCCTTTGTTGGGTACTGTAAGGAACAGCCTCCGACTTAAGTATGTAGGTTCCAAGCAATAGATACCTTTACTTTTCGTATACGCTGCGTTTAAGCCATAATAAGGTGTATTCTTACGTTTAAAGTAATGTTATAGTCGAGTTGACCAGTCGGTGCAAAGCTGGAAGGTGTGCAGTGACAGAAATCATTAGCCATGGCGCAAAATTCCACCTCAAGACCGGCTTTCGACAGTAACGGCCGAGCAGTGCGCGCTTCAGCTACTGTCTCCTCAAGTAGTCTGCGGACGCATACATTCAGGCGGACACGTTGGGACGTGTTGACGGCCGTGGATAGAGATGTCTGGCGGTCGATTGACTGCCGGCCCCGCCCATTTTGTGTGTCCGCAGAATATTTGAGGAGACAGTAATTTGGAGACCCGTTTTTCCTCTCTTTTGTGTAAGTACACGTAACACAACTTTGCATCGACTGGTCAACTTGATGATATACTAGTATGTTACGGGCAATTGCTAGACATGTTCAGTAATGCTCACCCCTTTTTAAGAGCTGTTTAATCTTAGATTGTTTTTTAATCTTCTTTCCAGGACTCGACCTTAAAACACCTTGTTAAGTAAATAAAGATCGTCAAACTTCAATTCATTGTTTTCTTCTAGGTCACAAGATAGCATTGATTACCCAGAGTGTTGATTCTATGTGACAGCAGATGAACTTACTACTGAACCACTTGAACTTAGCTCACCATGAATCTGAGCTGAGCAAATCCTGCAGTTCCTGTTGACTTGTGACCTCCACCTCATTCGGTCCGTTTTATTTCGCGACTTCTCGACATGAACGATGCGCTGCGGCAGCGACGAGGGCATAAGCAAAGCATAGATTTCTCATGCGCATTGCGACCGCTCAAAACACGTAGAAATTTCCTGATGTTCTCTCGTCAGTGTTCAGATATCGCCTTTTATTAAATAAATAAATAAATGTTGCGGTCTCTGAGCGTATGCTCTTGCTGAGTGGAATGTCTTCTTAAAATATGTATTCTGATCTTACACAGTAACTTAGAGTGGTCAAGGACAAATGTTTTGCCTTGCCGTCTTCCGGGGAATTTTAGCAATGGTCTCATTGAATGACATGCTCTCGCTTTTTCAGTGCCATTTTCGCAGACCTTGCCCTAATTGAGTGTGGACTGGTGATATCGGAAAAACGTGTGCTAGCCACATCAAGTGTAAATGGTTTGTGGGCGCAGTTGTCCCAACGACAAATTTATTATTCTTGGAGATTAAAGTTGTAACATAAAGATGTAACACAGAAGTCCAAATAAATAAGAAAGATGTCACCTCAATGAGCACTCGTATTTAGAAGAGACTAGGCAAATTTAACCGGCGCCTAAAAACAAAAAATAACAAGCTAACTGTCCATTTGATCTAATAACTACGTATAATTCAAACTCTAGCATGAAAACTGTGGATTGTAGGAATGAAAAATACAGTGAGAAGATTTAAAAAAATAACAAGTGTTGAATAAGTCTAATGTTGTGTGCAGATATATTTCCACTGGGTGAACTCGTCAATTCCTTGAGCAGCTCCTTCTCGGCCAAGTCCGCTCTCCTTCACACCACCAAATGCAGCTTCGGCGCAAGACATGAGACCTGAACCGACCAATGACCTTTCATCTCAGATAACTCCTTCACTATTAAAATGCATTACCTTCATTAACTCCAATCATACCAACTTTCAATCGCCGAGTTACTCTGTAAATCTGATCCATGTCTTTACTAAACACATATCCAGCAAGTCCTGTGCGCGTGTTATTTGCCTCTGCCAGCGCTGACTCTTCGTCGGTAAATCTATGATCAAATTAGTAGAATAAGAATAATTTCGCTTGTTTTTACTTATCCAACTATCATCCAGCTTACTTTCTTACAGCAACGATAGGGCCGAAGATTTCCGTATGGGCTATGTCCATCTCTTTGGTCACATTGGTTATAAGTGTTGGCTGGAAACATGTGCCTTTACCGCGTTTTCCGCCCAATAGGATCTTGGCTCCTTTCGATTCCGCATCTTTGAGAAGGGTGGTAATCTAAACAGCAACAGTAAGATATTTTTCATCTTAAAGCAGCAATGAACGCTGGACTAGTCAAATGTTCACCTTCTTAACAGCAGTTTCATTGATGAGAGGACCAATTGTCGTTTTAGGATTCATTCCATCCCCTACTACTAAATTCTTCATCGCAGCAGTCATTTTCGTTACGAAGTCGTCGTGAATCTCAAAAGATTTGAGGATAAAACAATATAGAGGAAGTGAAACAAAGTTACATACTTTCTGTTGCACAAAGAAGCGGTTTGCCGCTACACATGTTTGTCCTGAACCTCTGAACTTCGCTCCCATACATCCCTAAAATAAATCAGGTTCTGAGTGAACCTATTTAGCAGTAGGCTAATGAAGTACAGCTACCATAATCGAGGTATTCTACTCCACAACGTCTTGTGCAACAAACCTTGATAGTAACATCCAAATCGGCTGAATCAAAGACAATTACAGGAGCACTACCACCAAGTTCCAGGCAGACACGTTTAACCGTCGAAGCTGATTGTGTCAGCAAAAGCTAAACATATCTCCAGCTAAGCAGTTTTAGAAATAATGCAGAGATAGTACTTAACTAACCTTTCCTACTGCTGTACTTCCAGTGAAACTTATCACATCTACATCAGTACTATCACAAATGTACTTCGATATGGCTGCCGTCTTCTTTCTGTCAGCCGTTATAATATTAAAGACACCAGGAGGAACTCCTGCCTCTTCTGCTGTCTAAATATCGACTCATAACAAGCTACTGAATGAAGGAATCAAGAAATTGTACCTGTGCCAATGCAAGAGCACTGAGTGGGGTATCTTCAGCCGGTTTCACCACAATAGTGCAGCCAGCTGCCAATGCAGCGCCAGCCTTCCGTGCAATCATTGCTGTGGGGAAGTTCCACTATAGAAAGGAGTTATAGTCAATTACCCAGAACATATTTACATCAAGTTATTTGCAAGAAGAAGCTGCACTCCCCTTAAAAAGGAACAAGCAATTTTGGTGTATTCGCCAAGCCGTAAGAACTGATTCATGAACTAGGCCTCGTGGTTAGCTTGCGAATCACACGTCAGACTAAATCCTTGGAATAGATATTATGATTTCTACGTCTGAATTTGTAAGAAGCATGGTTTCTCCACCTTTCTGCTCTAACAAAAATTCCAGAGTTCAAGACGACTTTTTCACACCCTCTCCCCGTCAAACTATCCCCCCCCCCAAAAAAAAAAAAAACGCGTTGGCTGTGTCTAATGCTGATCCTGTGACATAAAGCCGTAAGGAAAGAAACTATGATCATGAAGAAGAAGAAAGCTTATAATGAAGGAGAAAAAAAAACATACCGGTGTGATAAAGGCAGCAACTCCTATCGGTTCCCTTATGTGAACATGTTCCCTGTTAAGAATAGGAGGAGCAACAACCTTCAAAAAGAGGGAAATAATTTGGTAAATAAGCATACGAAGTAGAAAATCAGACGAAGCAAACCTGGCCATAGATTCGTCTCGCTTCACCAGCATACCAGTCCAAAAATCCAGCCGAATACTGGATTTCTCCACGAGCTTCAGCGAGAGGTTTACCCTAGGAATTCTTTATTCTTTCTCATGGTACCAGCACATCGCATCAAGCGCTATTAATACATACCTGTTCAAGAGTCAGAAGTTTAGCTAATTCTCCTTCCTTTTCTACGAAAATATCAAACCACTTCCTCAAGATAGCGCCACGTTGTTTAGCTGTTGTCCCCAAGGACCACTGTTCAAATGCCGCCCTCGCCGCATGCACAGCCTACAGCAATAGGAAAAATTCAGTTACAATAATGCTACCAGCATAAAAGTTCAAAAAAGGTGCAATCTTCGCAGCCCCGAATATACCGAAATGGAAATATTCACTGGTTGCGAATATACTTTGCAAAAAAATCGTCGTCAAAACTTCTACAGGGAAGACCACGATAGCAACAAAACATAGCATGTGGAATACTGTGAGACCGAAGGCACGAAGAGAAAAGTAGAGTTAGGCAAGACCCAGCTCATAAAAAGGTAAACAACCTGTTTTTTTTTTCCAAAGAATAAGCATACAATTTACTGCGATGAGGAGATCTATGAATGAAGTAATAACAATTCTAAAGTATCGACTGAAATCAGCATTTTGCACGTAATTTTACATGCCGTTTCATGCTAATGGCATTCAGTTTCACTGCTGCAGCTATCGATAGTTCTCTTTGGTCACAGATTCATAATCCACTTCATTTATTAGCAAAGCGATGTATAAGCATTCAATCGGTCTATATATGAAAAATCTCCCCGCGAGAATAATTCGAGTTTCATAGTTTCATGCGGAACTTTGTACCGTCAGTACCAGAGAAAATCATGAAACCTAATCAGTCGCAAGCTAAACGACAACATGATAGAGCAAAAAAGCCATCAACCGATGTACTTGTAGCTACTGGAAATAAGACCAGTAACCCGACAAAGATACATAAAAAGCAGTATCATAACATATCAAAATTTTAAAGCAGTTAGACTCATACAAACAGCGAAAAGATAGTGCGAAACGTTTACTTCCCCCAGTCAAGACTATGCTTAGGACCATGTCCATTTCAGGACCTACTTCGACTCTAAACTTGTAATTGGTATGATATCCATTGTTTGCTGATTCAAAAGGCGAAAATGCTGAGATGCATTTACAGTGCGCCTGCAACACTCAGAGTACTCCAAGGCAGCCACACATATAATACGTATTGATTGCAGCCGGCGACATGCCG
>KN551324.1:22640-32872 GCA_000797555.1 Oesophagostomum dentatum | reverse complement strand
TTCTCTTTTGTTAAACTTAAAGTTTGCAAATGAATAGGGAGTTTCTTTTAGCTCTGCCCAGTTCCAGAAACAATTTTTTGGGATACTCAATCCAGTGTCGTTAACATAGCTTACTGTTTTTATTTTTACAACCATTTTTTTAAATGTTCACATTTTCGATGCTGTTGTGAAATCTCTTAATCATACAGTATAGCCTCCTCTAAAATTTATAGAAGCGCCCTCTCTTCTCAACAAACTTTCATATAATTAATAGGCTGGAGATTCAGTTCATATGCAAAGCTTAAACAGTGAACCAATTTTTCCAATTTTCTCTCCGTACGTTAGAGCTTTCAAGTCCTTAAAGTTTTTCGTTATTTGAGGAGAAGAAGATTTAGTGTGGAGTTTTGATGTATAAACTGTAGCAAGGGTCATTCGGGCGGTGTGGACACCTCTAAAGAATCTTGTACAGTGAAAAGTAGAAGTAGGTTCAAAGCAATAGTTTGAAAAAGGTAGTTTTGGCGAGAAGCAAAAGCAATTTTTTTGCTAATTTCGAGAAGTTGTTTCAAATAAATTGATAATTTTTATACAGTATTAAGTTCCTAGTTAGTAAATTTAATAGAGAAGTTGAGCAAAAAATTTTGGAGACAAATTCAATGGCTATCTGTTATATCTCCTCGAGAGACGCATACAGAGCCTTTCCAGAAACTTGAAGTATTTTTAAAAAATTGGATTACTGGAACTAATAATTCGATGTGTTAGTTCCAAACGGTTTATACAAAAGTGCACATTTTTACTTTTATCTAAATCTTAGGTAAGGCCAAAAAAGCGAACGAAGAATAGTAGCACGAATCTAAATAATGTGAATGTAGAGAGAGCTCTTCTCTATTAAGAGAAATCTTTGGAAATTGTTTTGCTTACGTTAGCATATTTAGAGAAGCATTAACGCATAATGCCTGAACATACTCAAGTATAAAATTGTATCCAATTTGCGCCGTTTTCGCGTTTCCAAAGGAACTTCTTTGTAAGGTAATTGCGCAGAAGTTAAGGGTCGAAGGCTAAGTTTGTAAGGTTTACGGCGAGAAATGTTCCATCAGTGCTGGATTATAAATGGCAACTGAATCCCCGAAATAGTTTCATCCTATCTATTTCTGCTAGTCCTCCGTCGAGGAGCAAAAACAGTCCCTCCTGCTTCGTAATCCACTTCATCTCGTTTCCTATTGTAACCTCGCTCGATACCCTGAACCTCACAAAGGATAGGCCCAGTAACCCACTTCGAGAATGGACTCGGTTATTACTACGCGGTTCTCAATGTCATAGTCCTAGGTTGCCGCTACTTTTCCAAGGTTCCGCAGGCAAGATCTCTGGCTTAGAGGATGTGCTCTTCTCTCTAGTTATAAGCTCATAAATACAGAGCGCATATGTGAGAACGTTGTACACAGCGACTTGATTAAATCCACTTTTGATGGTTGAAGTGGTGGGAGATCTTGACTTTGGATCCTCTACGAGCACTTCAGACCCTCTGGCTCGCAGTGTAGCGATCAGCAGCAGTCGCATTCCAATTCCTTTTTCAATCATTGCAGATGCTGATCGTATTTCTGCTAGTATTTACTCGCTCTGTCACTTCAGTTAGCCTAGTTCGTGACTACTCGACCACTGAGAAAGCACCATTTTCTGCCGAGGTATGTTTGCAATGTCCTGACTCAGATTTCTGGTCAAGTAAGTAATCCGGAATATGCTCCTTTAGGCAGGTATATTTTCGAATGAGGAACTTGGCCAAGCATTTCCACGAGCTCCAGACAGCGACTCCCGAGAGGCAAGAATTGGTCTGAGGTCAAGAAAGAGTGAGTACTAGAGAAAGTTTGGCTAGGAACCTTAGGTTAGATTCCGCAATAAGTTTTAAAATTGCAGCGAGCGTCAAACCACCAGGATTTGAGCCACAGCCACCTGGTACAGAATCAGAAGAGAATCCAGAGCTGATTAGAAGGATCAATGGTTATCCGAAAGGCTAGTTACTTTGGTTGTTGTCTGGAGTTTCATGAAAAGTTCAACAAAGAGCTGTTTTCCTATTTCTTAGACGGTATCTTATTAGATCATGGCAAGGTATGAGTTCAGAGAAAGCCACGCTCTTTAGAGCATGAAATTTTTAAAAAGGATTTTGCACCTGAACTGCAGCAAGGTTCATTGGTTCGCTTCTAATTTCCTATCCGCATTCTTAACAAACGGCCCAATCTCATAACGTATTCAAACATCACTGAGGTGGGATTTCACCTGTTCGGGAGCTTCTCATGGAGGATTCCACGAAATCGCAGCTTTTTTCTATGTACGGCTTCATCATGGAATCAGAGCGGCCTCTGTCAATGCCCGCTCAAGAATTATTATGTCACGCAAGTGCCCCTCTGCCCTTTTTTCATAAAGGCGCATTTTTCTCTTGTGACCGTCGGAGAAGCACTTAAAGCGATGCCGAACCAGCTCTCGAAAAAATCTTATGAAAGCGGTTTTTTTCTTCAGAGAGTACCGCATCGCCGAGAGACTATTCGACCGCAGCTCCCATCTCCTATGGAGACTTTCGACCTGCAGAAAATACGCCGCCTACTGTTGCATATGGGGACTTCCGACCAGCAGAAAGCGATAGAGAACCCAGCGGCAAGGTATAGCATCAACCAGATTCCTACTCGTCACAGTTCTCTTGACATTTTTAGGAACTTCACATCGAAGTAGAAGAGTCATCTGGAGAACAGAAGCCAACCACTAGCAGTTCGCACCTAGATGTTGAGTTTTCACCGGATTCCGAGGGGTCTGGACATGAAGAATTGAATAGGAGCGTTGAAAAAGTGTCAGGCGAAGTCGGGCGATATCCTTTCGATGAACGCCGACTTTCTCTAGTTGATATTGCTAACAGAGAACAACAAGAAAGAAATAATGAGACCGAGGCTGCTCCCGAATACGGGACTACTTCTGGAGAACTTGGAGTGCCGTATGAAAACTTGGTGGCTTCACAGTCACTCGAAAGCCCTGAGGCTTACGACTCAACAGGTAGCTCGCCAGAGAGCTACGACTCAACAATGAATACAGAGCCGACATCAAAATTACCGGATAGTGGTTACGAGCAAACGATTTACGCGGAAGTAACAACGAGAACTTCGGAACCTGGCTATAACTCCGAAATGTACGAGACATCCGGATATACGTCACAGAATACAGCTCCACCTGAATCACTGCTAGAAGGAATTCCGCGAAACGCTATTTTAGCCGAATCGGATGGGTTTGATTTCTCATCACAGACCGATGGAGAATACGAAGGAACTGGGCAGAGCACTTCTCCATTTGGAAGTACTTACGAGGCGACGGAAAGGACAACAGCACAGCCGGAGGTGAGCTCTGCTCAGCCACCGGTCGAGTCGAATGAGGACGTTGTAGCTCAAACTCCCAGCACTGAAGAACGGCCAGAACAGAAATCTTCCTACAACATGCCGTCTGATCCGTCGTTCGCAACTGCAGCGCAGACGCAGTCACCAGTGGTCTCACTTACCAGCGAGAACACTCCGACAGATGAGAAGCAGCTGCAGGACTTCTCAGCAGCAATTACGAACAGAGCGGATCACATGATTTTGAAGCCAGCTAACACGAAGAAAATTCCCAGCGGCGATGAATTTCTGAGGTCAAGCAAGTTCAAAAAGGGTGTCAATGCGAACGTAGTCCTGGATAAAGCAGCCCTGTTCGGACCTCCAGCTGATCGTGCACCACCAAGACGGGGAGCGGTTGAAGGTATTTGCCAGTAGCTGACTGAGACTCGTGTGCGCTAACAAATCCTGCTTTTTGATGCTCTAAAAACTTCTATGATGCTAGAGGCCATGAAAGGGAAGGCGAGACCCTAATATTCTGATTTTTAGGCTGCCCCGAACCAATACTATGCGCTAAAAATTGTTTTGTATTCATCAACGAGAACGGATGCCAGGACTGTCAGTGCATGTGGCAAGCGCTAGGTTTGTTCTCTTGTGGTGCTAGTACTAGAGACGATTAAATCAGTCGCTAATAACCACCGAATATAGCCTGCGATATCGATGACGACTGTCCAGAACCAGTACAGTACTGCGACCTGGGAAAATGCAACTGTAGGCCAGGTATGCGCCAGGACATGTCTCGGTCAGGATTCTGCCAACCAGATCCAGAATTCAAGCGGTTCCCACCTCCAGGTAGGTCAGATATACCCCAGCTTCTCTCAGCAATTTTCTCCGAAGCTGTGCCTGGTTTAGGAGTTGGAGAATTCGCGAAAAGGTCAAGACGAGCAGCGAAGACCAAAAACGAAGACCTGAGGAACGGAAATCAGGTCGAACTTCCCGCAGAGAACCCGGAAACAATGTCTTCTAGGGTATTATAATAAGATTCATACTGATTAAGTTGATCACACTTCACTAATGTATAATGAGGCTTTATTTATGTAAATATTCTAATTTGTCCTGTGTGAACGATACGCCTGCACATACCGAATGTCTGCCATGAACAAAAATATTGTATCTAGGATATAGCAAAAACTATTTCTCTCCAGATAGACGATCCAACACTGAGCGCTGTGATTATCGCAAGGAGTATTACGCAGTCAGGTACAATTTAGGTACAGGTTGAGCACTAACTGCATCTCCTCAAATGCATTGCATTAGGTCACAGAACAAAACACCATTTTTTTAAATGCATGCGATTTGTATATAAAGTTAGAAACTACCGCTGAAGTGTGTTTGCATGAGTGCCACTAGTGTCTTGCATGAGCATGAAGATAAGCTGCTCGAAAAAAGAGTGAATTATATTGATGTGTAAATCCTGTTTTTTTAGCTAGAAAAATTCTAATCAAAGATTATCACAAGGTCATGGTCTTTGCCTTCGCGGGTAGTTTTCATTCTGGCCAAGGAACTTCATGAACTTGAAGATACGATAAAGAACGAGACCATCACCATTCAAAAGTGTTACCATAAAAAAAAACGTCAACTTACGAAGCCGCTGCGCTAATTTTTATTTGACCGGAGTTATAGCGTCAAGCAGCCACAGACCTAATTCTGCTACTAAACTGATAGAAATGGACTATTCTCACGATTAGGGGTTTAAAAGTTTACAGCTCAGAAGTTCACGTTTATGCATACTCCAGTTATCTAGTTTACTATGTAGCGCATTTTTCTAATTGTTGGATTTTTGTTAGCTTACAAGTAGAAGCGAAATCAGTCTGCATTTGAGCCGTTATAGGTTCTCTGGAAAGAAAAACGTAGCGTTTCCGCAATTTGCGATTTTTCTAGGGTAACGCTGTCCTTAAAACGGTGTCAGTGGTGTTCCTTACCGTTTTTGGCAAATTTACGAGGTATCATGCGTACATCCGTGGTTCATCTTAACACATTGACGACAGTATGACCCAGTATTGGGTCTTACGCATGAATACAGCAGTTCCATACTGGAGTTGAAAAAACCTTCTATGCTTCCGGGGTACTTTGACATTGTCAATCCGACTGTGGTTTCTGTTGGAAAGGAAAACGCCTCTGTGCAGAATTGCAGTTAGGGTAATGCAGGAAGGCGTCAGCTTGGTTTTTTGCAGCAAGGATTTCAAATAAGCAGTTGCAAGCTTGCCCATATTTGCTAAAGGGATCCTTATCATTTCTGAAGACATCTTTGGATAAACGGTTTTGTTTTCACTTTTTTATACTAAAATGAGCATGACCTCTGCATTTGGTAGCTCACGCCAAAAAAGCAAAAATTGAAGAAACATGGTGGTCTTAGCTCAAAACATGTTAGAGTACATTTAGCATCTTTTCATAGAAAACATCCCTTGTAAAGACATCCTGTGAATTTCTGGCTCATGTCAAAAACTGACCCGAACATGGGTTTTCCGTTATAACATAACAGCCGAAATTTACTATAAATAACGGATGCGTTATTTGTGGTCAGTCCACTTCACACCATAGCACACAACTTTTGACACTGTTGTATTCACTTATTTATTTGTCCCAGACGGTAGGCACCCAAATTTGTCCGCAGTCGTCAATGTGTTAATGAAAAAAAATATTTTCCCGTACTGAACTATGGGGTGGCGGACAAAAGTAACGATAGCGATGTGCCGGCCATGAATGGTGGACCATCTTCTCGTTTTGTCGTTGAAATTATGGCATCTTTTCTCGTTTTTTGCTAATGCAATCTTCTCATCAAAATAGAATATATTGCGTAGATCACAACTAGTTTAAATGTTTAAACATTCAAAAAAAAGTCTCCCTTAATTTTCAGGGAGTCTGTGGGTTAGGGACAGCCGGCAAGTTATCGTTTCTTTTGTCATGCACCCGAACTATGGAGCGCTATTTTCTTACAAAAGATCCAAAACAGCTGTTTTTGACAGATTGACCTTTCCTCTGATTAGACCCCAATATCATTTGAGGTCCTTATTATGCAAGGAATGTTAGAACTCCACGATCTGTTTGCATTTTGGTTCAGTTACAAACGGTGTGCCTATCTATATACACGCACTAGCTAACTACTACTGCGATAAGACCATTCAGAAGAAGGCAAAGTTTCACTACCAGTCTGGTGCTAGAACTTGACGTTTTAAATTCTCCTCTTTGAGTTTTTTCCTTGAAATCGTGACACCCTGCAATTGCTTGTCCGTCACGCTTTATATCATCTAAACGGCGATTTATGAAAAAGAAAAATTAAAAATTTTCTAACTATAATCAGTTCCATAAAAGGAGCTGTCGAAGAATCAAAACTACCTTTTTGTCAAACTGACTTTCTATGTACAAAAACCTAGAAACAGGTTTGATCAAGAATTCGTAGTGATTCCGATGTGCGAAAGTTATTAAATGAAAGAAAGGAATGGTCTTAAGTGGATCTCTGAATCGAGAAGACTAATGATGCCAAAAATATCCATGTACCTCAAATAGCTGCTGTCAATATGTAGCTTCTCCCCAGTCGTCGTTCAGAGTGAAAATGCAAAAATCTGGGAATTTATCCTTATAATCTGGATTTAGAACCATGCGAAGGGAGCTTCGACTGGACCAAATGTATGAGGGGGTTATAGACACACTACTCCTATGAGATGGGACTCTACTAAGTAGTCTAAGTGCTACGAGATAGAAAAGGGCGAACTTTTCCCTCGAAATTTCGTCATTGATCAAACAACTTTTCGCAGTTATAACTTTCTCATATCAAGGATTCGGGAGAAGCTATCCGGTGCTAAAGTCCATGGAAGGCACAAGGATAATTTCGCTGCTGCCTCCTTTCCCCGTCCAGAGGTCCACATTCTGACCATCCTGTCCTAAGTAGTCCCGTTTTTGTTACTAAAACATCCTGCAATGTTGGATTAATAAAAACAAAAAGTATTTACTCAGAATTTTTAGAAATTCTAAAGAAAGAGTAATAAGAGCATTTGAACCATATTTGGATATACGGAAAGGCCATGGAGTAACCTCCGGGGGTATTTCTTTGCTCGAATCCAGTCAGGAGGTCCGCTCGAGTATTAATTGCACACTAATCGCAGAGGTGTGACTTTCCTGTAACTTACCCACTGGCAGCCGGACACTGTCGCGATGCTCTGGCATTAAAGTCAGCTGAGTTGCCATCCTACTTCGGAGTCTCAAGCGTAGTGTACGGCGACTGCCATCGACTCTACGACGCATTAAGGACAGTGTTCCATGAAATCTGTTTTTTACTGTTGCGCCGAGTTGCCAAATATTAGGTTATTTTACCTACAGCAGAAGTTCCAAGAGAAAACTCCCAGCCGTTAAAAAAATGCTTTGCAGCCTAAGCTTTAGATGCAAATGTATAGTGCCCGCGAAAAGTCTCCGCGATTTTCTTAACCCTGTAATTTTGTTAAGAGTTAACCGATCGTTGTAACGTTTTGATATGATATGGCGTCAAACTTCTACTTTATGCCGCTGCACTGGCTATCAGTCCTGCCGGTTCACCTCCAAAATACGGTACTGAACACGAAAGTAGTCAGTTTCGAATCCTACAGTTTTGTACACAGTGATCCTAAGCGATGGAAATTTTTATCGTGGACGGGCGTTGGGCAGTAGACCATAAAACAATGCTAAATTGGTTGGGAAAAGTCTGGGTAAATTAGGGGAGTGTCTAGAAATCACCCGCTTTTGACTATCTCTCGCCCATCTTTCACCCCGATTACGTTGTTTAATATGCATTCGCATACGTTGAAGGGTGCTCTACTGAATTATATATAAAGCACTTCATTTTATTCAGTCTTAGTCGAAAAAGCATTGCTATTATCGCTCCTTAATTTTTGCCGATCGGTCAACATAAATTCCTGAAACCCTGTAGAAAATCGAGCTAGATCCTAAAGAGCCTGTTCTCTGAATGGCCCACAGAAAAAAATTGTAGCTTTCTGGATACTTTTGAAGAGGTACCACGACGCCTCAAAAGGTAGACGGGGCCAAGGCGGGTGTTCAAATCATAGAGACGATGAGATGCACAAGCTAGCTAGAACACATATCTGAACCTTCTCTTTCTAATGCACTAAAAGTAGAAAACAAAAGTTAAGTCTGAGCTAGCTTTTGCCCTTCATTTTCTCCACCTACCTTGGCCATGTCCACCTTCTGAGACGCGGGGCACTTGTTCAAGGGCACCTAGGGAGCTCCAAAGAAAACTTTCTGCAGGCCATTCAATAAACATGGACTCTCTATGATCTAGCACCCCCTTCTACAGAGTTTCAGGCCCAAATTTTTTCAACCAATTTAGCACTGTTTTCTGGTCTACTGCCCAACGTCAATCCACCATAGAAATTTCAATCGCTTAGGATCACTACGAGCAAAACTGTGGTGTTCGAAACTGGTAACGTAGCCAGTGCAGCATCATAAAGTAGAGGTTTGACGTCATGTCATACCAAAATTTCACAACGATCGGTGAACTCTCTACAAAGTCAGACGTTTAAAAAAATCGCGAAGACTTTTTTGGGGTAGCTTACAAGCTAATAGATCGGGATGTTCGGAAGTCATTTAAAGACCAGTAGCTCGTTTACTAGATACTCTGAGAGGGTTCGATTTATTGAAAATACTGTAATGTGGCGTAAAGCAAAACGCGTCATGAATTGTCGAAGGATGGCGAAGGCAGCGATTGAAAGGTATCGCTCATAACAGTGAAAAAAATTTTCGTAGAACTCTGCAGTGGTAAACTTTCATACGCTGCAGCTAGTACGCATTTATCAAGCCGCTACTTCTATAGTGACTTAAAAGGATAGGATTCCATAACTGTTCAAGATTTTGCCACCTAAACTGAACTCACGTATACCTTTCTAAAAGCATGCTCATGCGCATCTAATGACGTGCTTTTTCCTGTTGCTTCGCTCTTGCCCACTGTGCGGCTAGCGTAGACGTTGTGTACGTTATTTCCACAGGGCCCATCCGAAGCTGGCTATAGCTGACATTATGCGTTGAGGTAATCAACACAATTAAAAAAGCGAGGAGGGCCGTAGAAGCTAATCACCCCTGAAGCGACTGAGCCTCGATGGAAATCTAGACCGAGCGCCCCTCTTGACCGCCACCCTGTACGTACAATGAGATCATGGTGCATCCATTATATCAGAGATACTAGTAAGGGTAATTTCGTATGGATATAACCCAAGGGTAACCTCGAATAACCGTGAACCGTTCAACCTAAGTCGATCTTTCTTAGAAACGGGCCGGAGAGACTGAATAAGAAAGGAATCTCAAGCTAATGTCATGAACACACTAAAGCCTGCATGTCGATAACGAATGCATGTTGCCTGCACTATGCCCACAGTTACACTCGACGTATTCGTTTTAGGACCTTTACAACCACCTTCTCCACCACCGGAGCCTGGAGAGGTGTCCAGGTAGGCTTTCCAAAAGGTTTGCCCAGCATTTAAAAATGTTTTAAAGGCAGCACCCACTCTAAAAACGAATTTTGAGATTCAGGCAGTTTATGAATCCTCGATAGCTGAATAAGCAAAAGCCAAAATGAGAGCAGCGGTAAGGTGCTCGTTTGGGAGAAAATGGCCGAAACGTCGGGTACTCGGTGGACTAGTTCCGAAGGATACGGGGACGAGTTCTCGTGTCACCTTATTTTCCACACTAGTTAAAGCGCTACAACCATTTGGTATGAGTAGAGTTGTACAAGCTTTCCATGTCCTCGCAGTTGAAGCGGTAGGGTGCTCCAACAGAACGAGCGCGACGAAATGGAAAACTCGTCCACGAAATCGCGTACGAGTCTTCTTGAGCGAATTTCTCGGTCAGGAATCAGTTCTGAGCCGAGAA
>KN551319.1:0-15186 GCA_000797555.1 Oesophagostomum dentatum | reverse complement strand
CAGGGTTCCACATGTGCTTGAGAAACTTACAAATGATATATGGAAATCCGCTATTTCTGAGCTTGTTTCGATTTTTTTTGAATTTGCTGCACCAAAAGTTTCGTTGCTTTCGCTTCTCCAATGTATACAGTCGCTAAGGATCACAGCTACTTTCTAGACACAATAGGGAAAAAGCGGGTCTTCAACTCGGGATTTTACAATAAAGATTGATGGCCACCTTGTCTGAGACCCGCCCTTTTTTGTAAAAAAAAAGTTCTGCGAGCACTACTTCACATGAGAAAGTGATAAGTAATTCATCATTACTAATTGTAAGACCTCTGAAACCTTCCCGTACTCCCATCGCAATCCTTCTTCCCACAAAAAAACATCAAGGGGGCGGAGCCCCAAGAATTTTTAAATAAGAAGAAAGTTTTCCATAGAAAACGTAAGAGTGGTTCTCATACACTGAATAAAAGGTACGGATTCATATCTTTATACCACAATTTTTTATTGCAGTTCCTCCTCTGATGCAAGCAAAAACGCCCACTGTACGAGTTTCACCGGGAGCTCTGGCACGACTCGTCTGTACAGCCGAGTCATGGCCCCGACCGGATGTCACGTGGGACAAGGATGGGCAGCAGATTTTCGACTCGGACAACTATGCCACGGTTAGTTTCATAGAAATTTAGCCCTACAGTTGGTACTTAACCCTTAAAGCAATTATTTATAGTCCCAAACAGTGTCTGGACAGTACCACAGTGTGCATGTGTTGGAGATCAGGCGGGTCGAAAAGCACCATTATGGTAGCTATCGGTGTACTGCACGTAATGATAATGGAGAGCATTTTGCTGATATTGACCTGGAGGGTAGGTTTTCTTACCGTTTTCCCCCTTTCTAGTGAAATTTTCCTTGGAAATATTGAAGAAAGTTCTAGAAGCCGAGCCGAACTACCTCTACACCAATGCCATACAAGAAGGTGAGCTCATTTTTGGTTTGTAACTAATAGTAAGTATGTAGTGAAATAGTAAAAAATACTAACAATAATGGAGATTTTGTGTGTGAATTGTCGTAATAACACAAGTTGCTCTACGATTGGTCAAAATTTCTTCACTGTCCATCTGTGATTGGTCACCTTTCTCTCGTGACGTCATTCTTCTCACGTGTCTTACGTCGGCACCATAGCTAGCAGTGTATGCAGTGGAATGCACCGCATGTTGTTCGTACGCACATTGCAGGATCTGGTTTAGTGCTCAGTGATGACGAGGATTCAGATAAAGACATCGACGACGAATCTGATGGAAGAGGAGCGGCGGAGACGCAGCCGGTTCGCTCGTTGTCGTTCGGGTCGCTGCCCATGGGTGTCTATACTACACCTCGCACTGCTGAAGGCATGTTTCCGGTTACTTCACTTCTGCATGCGGTTCACCTTGCTGTAAGATCACTGGCCGTTGTTAGCGGGCAGCTATCACTATCCATGTAGGAGAGTTTTTAAGCCAAAATGCAATGGTCCAGAGAAAAAATATATGAGATACAGCCAGTAGCTATCTGAGGGGGGAGGACGGCGGCGGGCCTACAGTCCGGCGAAAAAGTTGGAAAATGTTCAAATTTATTTATTTAATTGTTTATTTATTTATTTATTTTTATTAACTTGTTTATTAATTTATTTATTTATTTATTTATTCATTTATTTTATTTATTTATTTTATTTATTTATTTATTTATTTATTTATTTGTCTATTTATTTATCTGTTTATTCATCTATTTATTTATCTACTCATTTATCTACTTATTTATCCATTTATTTATTTATTTATTTATTTATTTAATTTTATTTTTTTCAGACATGGGCAGGTGCCCTTGTGGAAACAATAGAAAACTGAGGAACCGAAAAAGAAAAACAACAATATGCTTTAAAATTACGGAACAGAGAAAACAACAAGTTCACATGGAATCAAACAATAATAAGATACAACGACAAAAAAACTGAGAAAGAGGTGGATCGTTGAGAAAAATTTAAAGCATTACTAACTTTCACGAGAAACCTCTAATTTAAATAACTCTAACTTAAATAACTTAATAACGATTTCTGAAAACCTGTGACAAAAGAGTGAAAAAGTCATCAGTCATCAGAGAAGTTTACGCAAATGCGAAAGCACCCGAATAGGAAAAAATCGATCTTATTTAAAATCTAGAGGCAGGAGTTCTGATTTTTAGTCTAGCGGCCTTGGTGGTGGAGCTTGAAATTGTGAAAAATCTGGGACAGGAAAGGACGCATCGACAGAAGAATCTTGAACACCATTACAAGATTGTTCACATTTCTTCCACTGCATAAACTCTGCAAACAAGCTGCTCACTCCTTTCCTTGCAGCAGGGAATAAGCCGATAACTGAGCCCACTACATCTCATAATATGTTTTCTAGTGAAATTGTTTTGAACACTTTCAAGAAACTGTATATCTTTCATTTTATGGGGCAGAACACATTGGTGTCACTCTCCATAATTGGGTGGGGTATAGATTTGTAGGCCCTGAGAAGTATACCAGCGTTTTTCGTCTTTAATACCTTAAATAAGCTGTAAGTTCTGCGTACTGCTTTCGAAACTAGACTAGTAAACTGACTAAACTAGTAAATCGAAATTAAGCTTATCGAAAATAAAAACCGAGGTCCCTAACATTTTCTACCGCTGATAAGACGCCGGTATCGATGTGATAACTCCCAGGAGAATAGTACGAGAGCAGAAGTTCTCCTGCCACAGTTAATTCCTGCTTGCTCATCGGATTGCTGCCATTACCTCGCTGCGTGACTTTTGCCTCAAAAATGCTCCTTTCATTGGAATCCGTTTATTTGTTCAATATAATATGTAGTGGAAGTAAACATGTGGTTATCCGTGTTGTCTTTCGCCGATCAATAGATGTCCATTACGGTAGACAAGAAGGCTGGACCAAGAAGCACACCTTCAGATAAGATAGTTTTACAGATGTTTTCTATTAATTTTTGCGTTTTCAGATCATTTTACAGTCAATTTGGAGCTCTTTCTGCCCTATCAGCAAACTACTCTCTTTTTCGCTGACTGTGACTAGCGAGGTGGGCGGTACCAGGCACTCCAAGAGGATGGGGGTCTAAACGGGAGTCCAGAGCAACTTGAGAAGAAAAGTAACGTGTCGAAACGAAGCAAACCGATCAACACAACGCTAGTTCTCCGTGTTTTAACCTGTTTGGATACGGCCGGCGTCCCCTTCTGTGCCTGGCCCCGCCCATCCCATTAGTCACTGTCGGCGAAAAGGAGAGAAGCAGTCAACGTGTATTTGCGATTATTACATTTGTTCAATGGGAATGCTTGGCCAGAAATAGCTGTTAATATTTGCATTGAATCTCCGTGGTAATAGTGTAGATCCTTGTTCTAGAAAGTCCTAACACAATAACACAGTACACAATTTCAACGCTATAATAATGGTCAATTTGCAACGAGTTCACCCCCTTTTTATGACATCCAATAAAAGAGGAACTTCAAAACTACCCGATAGTTGGGACTTTTACAGTCTCGTATATGAACAATTGCACGTTTATTTCAGAGTTGCGGCAAGACGAGGTGAACTCTGTCTCTCCAACGATGATCTTCTTTGTTACAGTTTTATGGTCATTATTGGGTCTAACCATTTCATGAATCTTACTACTCAATGATATGCCAAATCTTTGTACATATGTGTTAAACGTTGTGTTGATTGATCTCTGCTCGGATTTCACTTATTATTGTTTTTAAAGGATAAAAATGTGATGAATGTCTGCGATTAATGTGATAATGTTTGCACTACTACTGCCAAAATAATGTTGGGCAGATCTGCGTTGTTTCTGGAATAATCTAATCTAATAATCTGGAATTCACAGCAATATTGAAGATAATTTCACCATCTCAAGGTTTAGAAAAGGAAGAACCTGAAATTACCTCAATACTGTTACCTTCAAAACGACGAGAGCGATTAAGTAGTTGCAACATTTATTTGTAACCTTGGAGACCTAATGGGAAAGCAAATATTGTGGATAAATTTGGGTTGCTGCTGTTTTACAAAACATATGTACTTGAGTGGTTGAGCGTATTAGGAGGAACGTGGAAAAAGTACACGCACCTAAGCTTCCTCGAGACACAACTGAGCACGGTAAATAGCCCGAATAACGAGGTGTCTAACTGACTCCCTCAATTCCACACTAATTGGAATATTGTTTACGCTTTCGATTCTCATAACGGAATCATCCAGGATTGACTTCTCGTCAAGATTGTTTGCATATTCTAGCTGGATTAATCTTGCCTATGTTATGCTACTGTTTTTCTTGTGCTCCTTCTGAAAAAATCTCTGATAGTATAGGAAGGAATTGTGCAAAATCCTCTTCTTTCTTCAAACTCGATAAGAGTTTTAGGCGACCCAATATGCGACTTTTGCAGTTACTTAACTTACGGTTGGTATGAGGTGCTTTTGGCTTCAACATGCCGTGTTTTCAAGGCCTTTAAGCATTTACTTTTCTTAGTAAGTAATAAGTGACGAATTATTAGAGAAATTGGAAACAGCTGTTGCACTGTTCTGCAAGAGTTCAACAACAGTTGAACGCTTGCAGAAGTTAACTCTACGCGTATCTATGAGAATCAGATTTGTGAAGAATTCGCAAAATTTGAAAATCTGCTGCAAATCATTGCTGAGTAGGTTTGATGCTCAATCTCTGCTTCAGTACGGCCATCTAAACCTTACACATTCTTCAGGCCTCTGCTATTCACTAAGATGCCATGATCCCGCCGCCTGGACAGGTGATGATGTCAATATATTCATGGATATCAATGCTTATGTATTTTTACATTATTTGGAAAGTGATAGAATGGCGGCGAATAAGGGAACAGTTTAAGTCATCCTACTATCTCCTCTTTCTCATGCAGTTTATCGCTGATTTCTATGTATTCCTTCTCGTGGAGTTGATGATGCGCCCAAGGAAGTACAACTATTTCAATCTATACTCTGAAAATATGCAAAGATTAGCTCTCTTCTCAACATCAAACATTATGTTTTCGAGAGGAGTGCTGTGCAGCGGGCATGTTCTTATTGCCTTAAATCGCTTCACTGCATTTCATTTTCCCCTAGAGCAGCAACACGTAAGCGATTGAAGACTCTTAGCCAAATTCTTTTTTCGAGAATAATGAAAATCTAGATTTGGAGCAGCTCTGCAGTTGTATGTAGGATTGTTTCCCTCTGGATATTTTTCATTGCAACGTCAATACCTCCTATCATTATTCACCGTGATAGCCCAAGTTTCTTTTTCACCTCGACGGGGGTCCTACAACTGACTTCAGGGACGATAACTGAGGTAAAATTCTCTAATTTGGCCGAGAATGAGCATTTGCATTTTTCGTCACAGCGGGTGAATGCGAACCGCAAGAACAAGCTCAGCAGCGGCGTCTTCGGCTAATTTAAAAAATAGGCGTAGCGAGCTCGCAAGGCATTGTAAAAGCATTTTAAAATAGATTTTATTAACGCTGTGCCAGTTTTCAGTACAATTCTATCCACGGCATGGTCGTCACCATGATAACGGTAGTCACCTGTTCCGTATGCTACATTTGCTCGTATCGTAAAGCAAAGAAGACGAAAATGTTTACGGTATGTGTAAACTGATTCTCTGCATATCCTAAACTTGCACTTTGCTGCAAAACTTTCTTTTTCCTGCTTTGAATTTTTATGGTTTATGATTGCTGATGATATCATTGGTATTATATAAATATAAGTACGATATCTAAAACATGCCAAGTAAAATAATATAGTCGTTCAATTAGTCTTTGCGGACTTCCAATGGGCTCGATTAGACATTCAAAAAATGTGTCAGATTGGACAAACAAGAAAGTAAGTCGGTTTCTGCAACGACCAGCTTGTTCCCACATTATTCCGGGCTGTTTACTGCTATATGTTGTTTGGCTTTTTTCTTATGAAGGATTTCACAAATAGCATCAAGTTTGAAGAAAACCAGGCACATGCTGTGTGCACTCGTCAGAGAAGGTGAGCAGAAGTATCATAAATAATATGGTGAGCATCACGAATTTCAAGGAAATCAGAAAAAAAAACTATACTTTTTGATGAGTTAGTTTCCATCGTCGGATTTGCCGTATCGCGGTATCAATTGCGCACCAGGACTCCTGATGTTTGGACTTATCTCGCTGCCTGTTACTGATCGCTAAAACGACGTGTTATCCTGTTTCAATATCAGTGAAGAAATAATAGGCAAAATCTGTTCCAATATTGGTACAGATTTTGCCTTCAGAAATCGCACTGGCCGATCAGTCTTTGAATCGAACATTTGGTCAGGAGATGCAATGGCAAACCCAAAAAATCCTATCCCCCAACTCAGCGCAAACATTTAGTCTAAAAATAAGGTCGGATATATAGTTAGTCGACCCCCACTTTACCAGTAGGTCCCAGTTTTTAAAGATGAAAGTACTTCCAAAGCGTAACAGTAATTAGCTGCCATTCGCACAGAGTTTCTTTTCTAGAAACCAGCATCTTCATATGCCACTTTTCCAGTAGTTAGAGTACTGCAACTTGTAAAGATCCTGTTTTAACAGTGGTCACTAGGCCGTAATTTATCTTCTTCAGAAGCTAGCTCTAGTGTAAGAGAAGGTAATGAAGCTGAAGAAGTGGCGCGAAGGAAAACTGCGCAGCCGTCAATTTTGAGATTTTAGACCAAAATTCCTGGGTGAGCACTTGAGAAAAGATTACAAATGGCTGCAAAACTTGCGTGAATTTCACTCCTCTACCATATCCTAAGTTTTGAATAGCTTTACGTAAGTTTCTTATCATATAGTAGTTTTTAAGTAGCAGATCTGATTAGCAGTGCAGGACGCATACAGTTTGACGACGTTCACTTCTGTATGCATGGTTTCGATGATGTGAGCAGCTGCTTAAATTTTTGAGGTCGTCGAAACCAGAAAAGTTTGTTGAGTTTTTTTTTCACGGCCTCCTTGATAGCCTTTTATAATTCGTCACTGATACAATGGTTCAAGTTTGCAAATGTTTAAATAGATAACTAAACTTCTCGTGGTTTTTTTGTGTATCAAAAACATTACATTCGGCCGAGTTGCACCATGCTATCAGACCATGATTGATCAGTTGATTACTGTGTTGAAGTGAAGGAAAGCTTACAACTGTAATCATCGTGTTGCTAAGGTGTAAAAAAACGGCGTATACTCATAGTTATAAAAAAGATTTCATTGAAAGTTATCCCCTGCAGTTATCAGGAAATTTTTGGAAATGTTATAGGAGAAAGGGTTTTTACTTGGGTGAAGGTAATACAGGGTTGTGAAGTTTAACAGCTTTTAGAAACTTCTTACTTTATGGTACTGTGGTGTATTTGCCAGGAAAGAAGCAGGCAATAGGACAAAGCTCATTCGTTTACGCTGGTTAGAGTAGCACCTTTTAGGTTGTATCGTGTCTTATGTAAACTCTTGAATGCTCGCTTGCTCTAGGTAGCACACAGGAGATTAGAGCTATGCACCATCCTCAGCCAACACTCAATACCAATGCTCTGGCAGCTTGCCGATCTCTTCCCCCCAGAAGGACGTGAGCTGGGCTTTAAAGAAGTTTCCAAGCGCCTTCCTGATCTTGTCCTCTGTCTTGAACTTCTTTCCGTTCAGCTGATTCAGGAGTACTTGGGCAGTCAGTCGTCCAAGAGCGCGAAAACCATGCTATAGGCAGGCTGGGTGATCACCTTTCAGCCATTGCTTTCAGCTCGTCCTGCGCCAACTTCACCCTGTGCGGTTTGGGGATCTCATGGTGGAAGGCGATATCGGCCTGCTCTACGCGGCAAGGTCGATATGGGCAACGAGGCTCTGAAACTGACGCACATATGCTGGGCATTAATAACTTGTGCCTAGAGAGGAGGTCTCATGCTCATGCTTCATCTAAGACCTGAACAGGAGAGAGTTACCTTTTTGAGGTGCAGGTTGGAATGATCGCGATTCTTGAATTTGGCGAACCATGCCGCACACACCTATTACGGGATGATACCTTCGCCGTATACTTGTATAGATTAGCGTTGGCTGAGTTGCTCTTAAACCAGAAATGTGATAGAGAGCGTGACGAAGTACCCACCGAAATTTGGTGGCTAAGATTGCAGAAGTCCAAAGGATACACTACTCACACCCAGTAAATCATAGCACCTGTCAAAATATGTGGAGAGCACGGATTTGCAAAAGAGATTACGAACTACCTAGGTACCTTATAGATATCCGAAGGAGGGAAAGAGGCTCCCGATTTCGTAACTTGTTGATGGATATCATAATCTCTCACCACACCGAACCGTCTGCAGATCCGCCGCTTCGCCCAAAGCTGGGAGCCTATACTTGCACTTTTCATTTACTCCTGTGCACCAAAGCTGCACACTCTCTACTGCGGTCTAAGCTCTACTCAAAGAGTAAAAATAGAAATGGTACAATAAAGCTCTACGTCTAGCTGTATATTCGAGGAATAAAGTAGTTACTTTTCAGTGGGATCCTAGTTTTTACTAGTGGTACAGAGCTTTTTTTCTTGTTGTTTATGAAGATACTGTTTATAAAATGACAAAAGATCTGTAGATTATTGAGTGCTGCAATGCCATGACCCAACTTTCAGCTGTGCATGAAATGAAAAAGAACACAATTTTCAAGGAAGTGGCTTTAGTTAATAAGCTCTTTGAAATTATCGCTAATGGCGTGGAAGGCAAAAAGCTCTAAAAGACGATTCGGAACTAAGCTTCTACTTTTTTGTTGTGTTAAGCCTCATTGCAGTACTTCCCGCTTCTTATAAAAATCCGAAGAAAAGCTTTCAGGTTCCAGATATGAGCTTTTAGAAATGTTACGGAAAAAGTAGTGCAATCCTTTCTTCTCTAATCTTTGTACTATTTATCGCAGCGTTTATTTAAAGGTACAACAAGCATTGCTTGATGCTCAGTTT
Organism: Oesophagostomum dentatum; assembly: GCA_000797555.1. Classification (NCBI taxonomy): domain Eukaryota; kingdom Metazoa; phylum Nematoda; class Chromadorea; order Rhabditida; family Strongylidae; genus Oesophagostomum; species Oesophagostomum dentatum. The sequence goes on along the minus strand of KN551319.1, from coordinate 6,251 downwards.
CACTAACATAATGCAAGAAAATGCAGTGGACCTAATCAGTTTCCTCTGCAACATTCAATTTCTATAGATAACTCATAGTTAAAGTCAGTTGATGCATTAATAAAGCCATATAATATAGTGTACTTGGGGGAGATGTCATTCAGTTTTTTCTCTCAGGTAGTTGAACGTCGGATTCTACTCTGCGCAGCCGTATCCTCCTTTCCTTTTTGCTTTAAGATGGTTCGTTCTATATTAGTGCTGCTGACCTATGAGTCTAGAAATGGACTGTACATATGGGTGACTGAGTTTTGGTGAGCATATTCATTTGTTGATAATTCCATGTTGATACAACAAGGGAACAAATAGAAGAGGAGGGAACCTTAGTTCGCAGCAATAAGAACACATTACTACGATAAAACAGCGACCCATTCTGACTAAATGAGGTCGGAGTTTTGTACGTTACGCATCCAAAGCTAACGGAATAGCTTCTAGATGAAGTTTTTGAAGTCTTTCGATTGTGGATAGAAGGCTGAGCATGTGCGATTGATAAAAGAATGATCTCCAATAGTTTCATGAGCTCTCGCAGAGGCCACTTTGTTTCCTTCCTTCTAGCGTTTGGATACAGAAGTAGTCAAAAAGTTCTTGCTGTTAGTTTTAAAGTCTCGTTACGACATTTTATGAAAAAGGATCAACCCACGTATTTTGCATCAGGTTGGAAATTTTTGGAGGTTGAATATTTTGTTTGTTTCAGTACTATTTGTGATGGGGTAGCTGTATCCATTTAAGCACATGTATAATTTTTGGCACTTTTTCAATAATTTAAATCTTCTTGGCCCTTATTGACTTAAAGAATGGTACATCATGTTTGACTATATGACTGTAGTCTGCTTTATGAGTAATGTATTCATAACGTTTACTAAAAACCAAGTCTTCAGTCAAGGTAAAATCCGGGATCTCCGGTTTCGGAAATGGAATCTAGTACTAAAAGAATGGTACTTCATGTTCGAGTATTGGTTGTGCGTATATTCTATATGTTTTATAGGTTTTTTATCAGGATATCTAAGCGGAGGATGGCATTTAAAAAGACCATATGATTGTAGTCTGCTTCATGAGTAATGTATTTATAACGTTTACTAAAAACCAAGTCTTCAGTCAAGTTAAAATCCGGGATCTCCGGTTTCGGAAATGGAATCTAGTACTAACAGTTGTTAAAAATAATTTTTCAGTGATGTTGAATGCAGTATTAGTAATTTCTAATTATGTTGAATTCGGAATACTTTTTTGAAAGATGAGGATAGAAACGTTCTTTAGAGCGCGACTCTGAAGCAAGAATTGTTTTTTGAAGCTTTCCTTATACATCTGGTGTAAATACCTTAAACTCGCTGCATACAAGTCGTAAGAAAGAACATCTGACGTTTACTATGTAAAAATGTTTTAAAAGTACTCTAATATTTTTAAATCAAAAATATTTTTAAATTTCTGGTTGTCTCATGTATTGTGGACAAAGGTAGAAAAATATAAAGCAAAGAAGATGTAAAGCTAAACATCAGCTGTATTACGGCTGGTGACTAAAGTCTGAGGAATAGAGAGTTTTCTAGCTTGTTGTTCCGCTCTTAAAATCCTCTTCAATTTAAACAACTTTCCGCTGCTGCTAGAAACAAACCACCATTATAGCTGGTGTGAGTACATCATAACGAGATAATCGGCGCTCTTCTTGCGCTGGACAATACGACTACGTATTAAGTTGCAGGGAATTATCTGCTATGTACTTCGATTATTCTTCGTTGTACAAAAAAGGAACTGCTGCTCCACAAAAATCACCGTGTAGTTCGTGACGTTGAAAAACAAAGCTATAAAAAAGTCAAAACAAACTATTACTTTCCGAATACTCTAGCGTTTTAACGCTGCACAATAAAATCTACCTAAACATTGCAAAAAGTCATTTCTACTTGTCTTATTCACTACATTAACTAAAGGATTGGCTGCGATAAGCTAATTGTAATGTCTAGCCCTAATTATAGTCAGAAACGCTTCAAGTATTTAGTGTATATACATACATGAATTGATGTGAAAAATCGCAGAGTGCATTTGAGTTCCACATTACCAACGCTTACGCCTAGTTGTTGCAGGTTTTTCGAAATTGAAGCAACTGTCACCGCCTCCGCATGGCCGCAAATTATTATTAATAAAACTTTGAGAGATCATATACTCGAAAGGTTTGCATACGCCAATCAAAACCAGAATCTACCATCACGGGAACAACAGCTACAGTCACCAGCATGGATCATCAAAATTCAGCGCTCCATACTGTTAGCAATATACCGTAAGGACAACTGCCCCTACGTGTTAAGTATATTTTAATGTTGTTCCTAGTGTTACGATTCTGTGCCTGAAATAAAAAAATTGCAAGAGCTTGGTCTAGGTTTTTATATGATGAAAGAGAAAGAAGACTTGAATTTAAGAATTTTCCTTAAAGCAAAGCAAACAGACGTCACTGGAAATGAACCAAATGTATCTTTGGTTGCGATGCCTTCAGAAACTCAGGCAAGCCCTCCAAAATTTATACTGCTATCTAGGCTGATGGAAAGACTAAGGTAAAAATTTTTGCAGCGAATACATCTCAGTGTAACGTAGTTTAGTATTAAGCTCCTAAGAATACAACGAACTGGTTGAATTTGAAGTCGACTGATGTTGATGAAAAGTCATCTTCAGGCGAAATGTTGGCAAGCTCATATGTTCTGTACTCTATGCACAATGGTATTTCTGATGCGGAACATGCAGCGTACCTTCCCAAAGATAATAACCGGGTTGCACCCTCACCACAGCAAAAATTAGCCTAGACTCATTTCTCGTACAGTCACCGTCTCATCGAGTTCGACTTTTGCTACTCTACCCTCCAACTAACTCCGTACACTTGTTCTGAAGCAACGCTGCCCCATACATGTATGCATGTATAATATACACTGCTGACTGCCTTACTTCCTGCTTTCTAAGGCTCTGACGGAGGCGAAAACGCTAAAGTATAAGCTGTAAATAAAGCTAAACATCAGTATTGGACTACGACTCATTGTCAGACTAGAGTCATCACACTGACACAGTATACATTGCGTTTCGAAAGTATAATGCCTCAATCGAGCCACTGAGCACTTTGATCGGTCGCTGCTAAGACACTGTTTACCAGCATTTTCACCTAAAAACACACTGCCTAGCAAGATTGGGACTTTTGGAAAAAAGCAGCAGATTATGTGAATAGACTATAATTTGAGGTTCAGTTCTCTCCTGGTTTTTGTTAAATTTTGAACGGCCATGTCCCCAAGGAGAATAGTTTGGTTTTCAAATTCACACCATACTTTGATTTGACATGTGTTCTCTTTCAATATTCTCCCAAAAAAAGCAAAAGATGAGTTACCTGTTTTACTATTTTTGGAGAATACAGCTAGAGATAGCAGTACGAGGAAAATAGAATTAGAAGTCAAGTTTTTGCATATTTTCTGTACCACAGGTCTTCATCCAGTAGCCCTGACCTAGTTCGTAGCTAACAAAAAGTGGATAATTTTCGTACAAAATCACATGCGTCCATTTGTTTTAGATCACATAAACCGTTACTGGGGCGACGCTGGTGCTGCAGTCTTTTAGATGTTTTCTGCTCCACGGAACGTTGCCCTGAAAGGTGCGTCCTAGAAACGATTTTGATCGTTAGACATTTTCAGCGTTAGAAAAACATGAAATGACTGAAGTTACCGTAAAATGTAGGACGCATCGAGAGGGACGTTCCTCATGTAGTTCTATGTTGTACTGCTGCTGTCGTGATTTGTGGATAAGGGTAAGGGTTCTTGTGTCTTTGCGATTTTTGAACTTATTCTCTCTAAGTATTTTCACTTTTTCAGAAAGCGCAGATCAATAACGTGTCTACCGCTAGCTGATACAACCTGTCATGAGCTCTAAATTCCACTGCAAAATGTACCTTCTTCGGAAGCGTACTACTGCGCACTTCACAACCTGCTTTTGGAAAATTCACATTGTCCGTCACAATATGCTTTGCTCATTATGCAGGCACTGAGGTAACGCACAGGGAGCGCAGTCGAGCTAGGCGCATGCAAAAAAAAACTCCAACTCGAAGAGCTTGAAGATAACATATTTTTGTCGAAAACAGCACAAGCGAAGAGCGTATGCGCAGTATTTACAAACCCTTTCCGCATATCAACGACATGGCTTTGAAACAACTCACTGCAGAAAATTACCAATTCTGATTCGAAATTCAACTAGATAATTTAAAGAACGAATATATTGCTCATGAAAATTAGGTATATAAAGAGTAATTACTATTTATGTTATAATTGTTGCTGTTAATATACAAGTAATAACTGTTGTCGTCGACCAGGCAATTCGCAATTCTCATCGCAGTAATGGCCCTAGCTATGAGCTGCTTCTTTTACCTCCGTTTCTGCCTGACGATGTGAGTTCTACAATATGCCGGACCATAGGGCGAGACCAACTGAACGACGATATCATTTTGGTTAATATCTCGAGCCCCATGATCAAAAAGCCGCTGGTTTGAAATAGGCTTTACGACAGATACTACATCCTCGATCAGAGCATTGATTGTGCACATGAAATATAGGCGATTGCGCAAAGGGGGAGCGATTTACCGGTTAGAATGTTTAAAGCGTAATGACGCCTATGGGATAACGGGTAGACCACTAATGACAAGGCTTAGGAAACATATCGTCGGTGGTAATCTAAATAAGTCTTTGGATATAAGATAGATACACATAAGTGTGACGCTCATGGAGGCACTGGTTACGATCCTAATTGTGTTATAGGGATTTATCTGACAAATGCGCATCCGCGCCTTCGTGACTTTTGTCGCGGCAAGAGAGCGCGCGGACGGCACACAGTTCAGCTATATCGATCGAGATCACGGTTCATCACAGTCCACGGCCGCACTGGCATAGGCGACTGACCTCCAATGCGAAACTGCGCGAAAAACCCTTGAAACCTTTTACATTTCTTTTAAAAAAACCACTTATGAACAATTGAAGTGAGTGCTCAGCAGTAACAAATGACTTCCCGTGACGCTGTCACTAGTGCAGTAAAGATTCCAACGCATGCTAAATATTGCTTTTAATTCGTATTCTACGGCAACCATAAACGGTCGCACATCAGTTGTGGTGCTTGTGTTGAAATATGGGTGGGTTCGAGTTACTTTGTGGACGAGATGAACACATGTGTGTCATTCGAAAAAAATCGAAAGCGTAGTCAGGGTAGAGAGTGAGATTGATAGGACAGATATCTAATAGTAAACCCGCGCCACTTTAGGGCTCTGAAGACGGCATAGGGAAACTTTAAGTGCGAATCAAAGTTTCGCCTATAACCTCGTTGGCAACTGCAGCCTACATGCCGAGGTCCAGACACGGAGATAAAACTGGTTCACCATGTAGGAAACTGACCTCTTCTCCGCATCTATCAAGCGATAATTTGTGAACTTACGTATCTGGGCTCAGAACGATATAGTGCACCATAACACAAAAGGGTTCTCCCAGAATATTACTCTTCTTTCCTTTTAGAACGCAGGTCGGTCTATGTTCACCAAAATTGTGAGGCGTTGTTGCATTAAATAAAGCTAATTTTTATCACGAAATTATAGTAAAACCCACTGCGCCCTCTCGGGGTTGGTAGGTTATCCTAAATGAGACGAAAATAGTTGACTTTGCAGTTCTAACCTGTATTTGCTGCGCAATTTTGTTAAAAATTCTAAGACGACGCAGTTTCATATTTACGGACTAGAATTTTTCGCATAGCACTCATATCTCAGCCCTTGCCCTTCGTCTTGATTTTTAGAGAAACTTTGTGTTTTTGAGGATGATCCAAGCACCTGTAGATATTTGCAAAAGGCCTTTTTCCATGAGAATCGCAATATACGTACGTTGTTAGTTAAAATCCTCATCATTGGATTTAGTTTAGTCTTTATTCTTTCCTTTATGTATTATAACGACAGGTAAATGATTAACTAACTAATTAACTAATTAATCAGCAATTGTAAACCAAACGTCGCAAGAGCTCTCTGTGCCGATCAGCACACTCTTAATTTCTCTTTCTTATTAGTTGTTAACATAAGATTCTAAGATTCTCAGCAACGGAAAAACGTAAAAGTGTTAAATGTAGAAAAATTTTTCAGTTAAACTTTCGACTAGAAGGTCTAATCGAAAGTTAGAGTCTACCTGGTAAAAAAATACCCTTTAAGTTGTTTTGTTTTATACTGAGTGATATAT